>JAABOM020104615.1:0-25567 GCA_011800125.2 Solanum clarkiae
GGGAGGGTCTAACCTCAATTTAAGAGGAAACAATTAGCAATTTCAATTGTCATAATATTTCTTATCCAAAATCGATCCGCGACAGCACTATGACACGCAGCTATCGCGGACATGTGTTAATATGACCCCCGCGATAGGTTTGCATCGTGGACCAGTGCAGACATATGTACTTTGTTGCCAGTGATTTCTGTCTCGGTCCAAAGCTTTTGAGTCTTGGGCCTAAGTGTTCTCAACCGTGTTTTTACCTATACTTAGCTATTTCACCCTCATATCATCCTAAACATTCTGCAATACTCACTAAATCACTTAGCATTATTTTCACTCCAAAATTCAAGTCCCAAACCCTCATCCAAGCTAAGGTTTTCCTTCAAGGTTCTTCTTCAAGCTTCAAGTCTCCTTCTCCAATCTTCACCAAGTTCATTTCCAAGCTAAGGTATGTGAGTTTCTTTCATGGGTTTCTTTCACCCATGATACTCAAGCCTCCTTTTACTTCAACTAAATGATTTAAAGGTGATTTACAAATGGATATTACTTATTATGAAATTTACTGCACACTATGTTGAGGCTATGTGAAATTGTAATTGTTTTGCCATGTTTTGAGCTATAAATCTTTGATCTATTGTAAGATTTGAGGAGCGATTTTGATGTATGTTGCTTGAGAGTGTTGTAACGTTTGATGGTTTTACAATATATTTTATTGCATGATTTTACCTCAATATTTCATGGTTTCATACTAGCATTATACATCCTCTAAGTGTTTGATGAAATGTCCGGATGTGGTTTCTTGAGGAGTTGAAGGTCCAAGCATGAGATATGATGTGATTGACTATATGATTATGAAATGAGCTTATGTATATGATATATTCTATATAAAATATTGCATTAGACCATACCCGATCCGGGGGGACAAGAGCCCGGGTAACCGAGGTTAAGGTTTGTACTCATCAACCATGTGAGGGGTTTGTACTTCGCCGTCGTGGTGATTAAGTGTAACTATCATCAACCATGTAAGGGTTTTTTACCATACCTCCGACATGATGGGGTGAAACCATCATCAACCACCAATGGGTTTGTACCTGGAAATTCTAGTTTGGTCTCTTCTACACATATGATATCCTATACGAGCATGAGCTACTTAAGCATGTTTTACTTATGCATAGATCATACATGCCATATTTTTATATTATGCCTATTGCCTAATGTTAGACATTTTGACTATGATGCCTAATTCTTGTTGCATTGCATCCTACATATTTAGTACATTCAAACATACTAACAGATACATATCACCATGTAGGAACTGGTGCTCAAGTTGATCATCCTCTTCCTCCACTGGCTAGTTCTAGACTATTCAAGCTAGTTGGTGAGTCCTCCACTTCGGGGACCTTAGTTTATGTTGCTCTTATTATGTATTGAGACATTCTTCATTATGTTTTATTTTGACTTTATGGGTGAGCTTGATTGCTTTGTCTTGGACCCTGCTCTTATCTATGTATCAGAGATGTTCGTTGGACATATTATGTATCTATGCTAAGAGCCTTTACGCTATTGTTCTTGATGTCTATGATATGAAAGTGTTTCCCTAAGCCCCGATTGCCCCACTTTATTATCTCTTGATGTTTGTTTTATTGCTTTCGTGACCAAGGATGTGTAATGATGTTCTAAGAAGCTTGCTTTGGGTCCCTTTGGGTTCCCCTTGCACTGGGTCACGTCTAGGCCCTAGGCTTGGGTCATGACAATCACATCTCCCCAATACTTCTTCGGTCTACCTCTACCCCTTCGTGTAACCCCTAAATCCAACCTCTCACATCTTCTAACAGGGTCATCGGTACTTTTTCTCTGCATAAGTCCAAATCATTGTAGTCTCACTTCCCTCATCTTTTCAGCCACAGAGACCACCTCTAACTTCTTATGGATGGTCTCCTTCTTAATCTTATCACTCCTGGAGTCCACACATCCATCTTAACATTCTCATCTCCGCGACCTACATCTTCTAAACATATGAGGTTTTTGGCCAGCACTCCACCCCATATAACATAGATATATAACCACCATTATGTAAAACTTGCTTTCAATTTTAGGTGGTATCTTTTTATCATACAATACTCCAAAGGTAAGCCTCTATTTCGGCCATGTTTTCTCAATATGATGTGTGACATCATCATCGATATGGCCACTACTCTGGATGATGGACCCAAGATATTTAAAGGTTTCTCTCATTGGAATAGGTTGAGTGGCAAGCGTCGCTTCAATGTCTGCTCTATCTCTCGCAACACTGAATTTGCACTCCAAGTATTCTATTTTGGTCCTACTTAATTTAAACCCTTTGGATTTCAAAGTATATCTCCAAACCTCCAATCTATTATTAACTTTTGTTCGAGTCTCATCAATCAGTACTATGTCATATGCAAATAGCATACACCATGGTACCTCCTTCTGCTTAGACTGTGTTAGCTTATTCGTTATTGAGGAAAAAAAAGGGCTCAACACAGATCCTCGATAAAGTCTCATCTCAACTGAAAAATACTCTGAGTCTCATCCCACTATTTTTTCTCGAGTTTTTGCTCCGTCATACATGTCCTTTATCACCCTAATATACACTATCAGAACACCTTTTGCCTCTAGACATCTCTATAGCACATCCCTCGAAACTTTGTCATAGCCTTTCTCAAGGTCAACGAACACCATATGAAGGTCCCTCTTTCTCTCCCTATATTTCTCCACTAATTTTCAAATAAGATAGATTGATTTAGTATTTGACATCCCCGGTATAAATCTGAATTGATTTTCTGAAATAAACACTCTTTTTCTCACCCTTATCTCCATCACTCTGTCCTAAACCTTCATAGTGTGGCTTAACAACTTAATATTGTTGTAATTGTTACAATTTTGAATATCACCCTTTTTCTCGTACAATGAAACCATTGTGCTCCTCCTCCATTCATCAGGCATCTTAGAAGTCTTCATAATAGTATTAAATAACCTAGTCAACCACTCAATGCCATCCTTGACCATACTTTTCCAAAAATCTGTTGAAATCTCATCGATCCGATCACTCCTCCTCTAATCATCCTATTAATAGCACATCTAACTTCCTTGGCTCTGAAACGCCTGTAATAATCAAAATTTTGATGACTATTGGAGTGCGTCAAATCGCGCAACTCAATATCTCTGTCCCCATTTTTGTTTAAGAGTTCATGAAAGTAAGCTTGCTTGTCATGACCCGGATCAAAGATCTAAAAGTGACATGGCGAATGAGAACCCGAGGATCCCCAAATATGCCTCATAGCATCCATTCACACATCATTGGTTCGAAAGCGCGTGCAGAATAGTAAAACACATAATTCTAAGGGGCGGAAAAGTAGGACTTACGCTATAGGGGTAGTTCGGGACTTTGGATCCTTTCGACAACACATAGTAAGAATCCATAGACTTACAAATATTCACATAACACTTAACAATAGTCTTTGGATAATCATCATCATAGTATATCCCCAAACATAACAATGAGCATACAATCGTCAGAGAGTTTACAAGACGTCTAACTGTACCTCTAATCATGAGATAGGTCAGGGGCCAAGATACTCCCCGAGCTCACCCTTAAGTAAATAAGTAAATAAACAAAAATAACATAGGTAGAAAGGATGGTGAGTCATCCTTGGAAGATAGGACTCACCACTACAAGTAACTTGAAAATCTTAGTTTGTCGATGTAAGGTGGATGATCCAAGCCTTCGGTCCCTACATGGTGAGATCATGTAGGCAAGAGTATGCGTTAGTATATTTGAATATACTAAATATGTGGGAAGCAATGGATATGACTTATCAAAACATGCATACAAATTTAGATGACAAGAGCACATAGTGTAGAAAGAGATATATAACAAGGAATGTAAATATGACAAGATGCTATAAAATCTATAATACATGAATGCGAAAGTACTCCATATATAATAAGGATGGTACCGTAACCGACATAAGACCAAGTGATCTATGCCTTAGAACCCCATTGTCTTCCTCATAAGGGATAAGAAGTGATCCACTTGCCAAAGGTAGATCCTTAACATACTTTCTCCTTGGGGCATAAACATAATCCTATGTTAGGCACATAGTTCGAGGAAAGGAGTATAGACCCTTGGGGATAGTCCATGCCGACATCCAATCCATCGATGCTAGGTCATTATCCCACTAGAATACGTATATATATCTTCTTCTAAAAGAGGTATAATACTTCAAATCGTTTACATGAATCCTTAGTCTTAAAGGTCAAAACACGTTCTTCATAATCATGCATAATAGGTTGAAAAGTCAAAAGATTCTTCATGTAATATTTTCATGCATAGGGATAGCTCCTTTGGGGCACCTTCTTAAGAGATGAGTATGGACCTCTGGGGATAGCCCACTCCGACTCAAACGTCAATCGATGCTCCCATAAACATACTGGTGTAACCATCCATAATTTCTCCTTGTGCCATAATCTTAGACATATATATGATCACATTCTTGTCATAATCAGTATTCATACCAAAATCATTCATAAAACATAATTGGGCTTAACCCACTTCATAATTTCCATAACATCTCATGAACATGAATGCATATGTTATGAATAATGACAGAATGACATGGGTAATTGAGATTAAATCTAAAATCAATAATATAGCATGAAATCCAAGTGGAAATATAATTAAATTCACATTTAAAAATCATAATATAATCACCCATGCATAAACAAGCCTTGAAGAGGGACATGCATATTCATATTTTCATAAACCCAATGTAAATCATCATTTTATAATATAAATCACTTGAAATCAGTAAATAAATATAACCCATATATTATTTGAGTTCAATAATATTCAAAACCCCAAATTAAAGTAAGCTAGAAATTCATGAAATTGTTTGAAAATAATCTGGGTCTCCTTGATTGAATGAAAATCAAGGATCATACCCACATACCTTCACCAAGATGAAGAAAGCCCAAAGAATTTGAAGAAGAATCTCACTTCCTTGCTCTTAAGTGAAAATCCCCAAGGGTTCGTTTGAGAGTTGTTTGGGAGAGTTCAAAATATGAGGAGTGAGTTTTTGAATGTTTGAAATAGGTTTAAGGTCTTTAGATAGCCATAGGATAACATAGGAATCCCAAAAAGACTAATATAATAAATTAAATTTTATGGAAATGCTATTAATGAAATGGAGGAAAAATTCCCCAGAAGCCACTTCACTTGAGGCCATATGGCCTGTCTGGCACTCCACGATTCATGTGGAGTGCCTGTGAAGCCACACTTATATGAATTCAGGAAATTGGAGCCTTGACCAAATATTTAGAATTTTTGAGTAGAAGTCCCACCGTATGGACGGCTTCACGGGCTGTGTGAAGCCACACGGTTCGTGTGACATGCCCGTGACCCAACACTTTGAGAATTTCCATGAAACAGTTACGAGATGGTCCACCCCGTAAGCCCCATGGAGAGCCTCAAGCTTGTGAGACATTGAACAACTCGTGAAAAGGGTCGTGTGATCACACTTGGACCCAAAACTGTGAGCTTTCCAACCAAGGCCACCACACGGCTCCTCCACACAGTCCGTGAAGTGTCATACAGATAGTGAAGGTGCAAGTGTGACGTGTGTTGGCCAAATTCTTCATGTTTAAGGTACCACACAACTTTTTGAGGCCAAGTGTTACCTCACTAGAGGCCACACGGGTCGTGTGTCCTTCCTTGGAGTGATACCTTGGTCTAAAAGCTCCCGAAATCGAGATTCTTGAGCTCTGATAAAGTCATACAATGTCCAGATCATTACATCATCTCTCCCTTGAAAACATTCATACCCGAATATACAAGAACAAGGCTTGACAGTCTTGAATTAGAACATGAAACTTCCAAACACAAAATACAATGCTTAGCCACCATTAAAAACTCATAAAACTGTTAAATCTTATTGAAAAAACATTCACATCATTCAAAACCTCATGAAAATCATTTTAATCACATATAATCTTATCATGCCACGAGACTCTAGAATGAAAGGATTAAGACCACTTAGAAGGAAAGAATCTAATACCTTAGGCTTGAGTAGATTGGAAAAGATGGGGATATCGCTTGATCATGTTCAACTCCACCTCCCATGTAGCATTCTCAACATGTTGATTCCTCCAAAGCACCTTAACCTAAACCACTTCCTTATTATGAAGTCGCTTTACTTGCCTATCCAAAATCTCCACCAGCACTTCCTCATAAGACAAGTTCTCTTCAACTTTAATACCTCCAAGGTCACAATAGTGCTAGGATCACCAACCATCTTTCTTAACATGGACACATGGGAGACCGGGTGAATAGAACTCAAATCCGGGGGCAACTCCAACCTATAAGCCACATTCTCAATTCGCTCAATAACATCATGTGTACCTATATACCGGGGACTTAGCTTGCCCTTTCTGCCAAAACACATCTCTCCCTTCATAGGAGAGACTTTCACAAACACCCAATCTTCAACATGAAACTCAAGATCCCTCCTTCTAACATCCAAATAGGACTTTTGGCGGATTTGGGTCATCTTCAACCTTTCCCTAATCAACTTCACCTTTTCCATAGATTCCACCACCAAGAACGGACCAACCAAATCCATCTCCCTTAACTCAAACCACCCCACCAGAGATCTACACCTCATACCGTATAAAGCTCCAAATGGTGCCATTCCAATGCTAGTATGAAAACTATTATTATAAGCACATTTTATGAGTAGAAAATGGTCATCCCAACTACCCTTGAATTCCAATAAACAAGCCCTCAACATATCCTCCAATATTTGAATTGTTCTCTCGATTTGCCCATTGGGTTGAGGATGAAAAATGGTGCTCAATTTAACCTTAGTGCAACGATCTTCAAAAGTGAGAAGTAAATTGGGGTTCTCATAGGAGTGGTGGATCTTTCAGGTGACATGGTCCTGTGCATGCATCTATGCCAACAGCTGAGGGTAGACAGATATCTCGAGGGTCCCATAATTCCACCCATGGTTGCTATAGTAGTTCTTTTGGTGGACAATATCTTCTCTGTCAAGGTATTATTTTGGGTGTAGGCATCCAGGTGACTTGACTCCATCGTGTCCCTTTCAGACTCATTCAGGATCTTATCATACTCATTCGGTAGCTCCAATTAATGATTCGACTCTACTAGCCAGGGGTCAGGGCAGGGGTTGAACTACTAGAGGTGGAAGGACTCCAGATAGTGGTACTTTGGTTCCACATGGTAGAGATCAAGGTGTTGCTTAGACTAGGGATGGCAGAGGAGATCAGTGCTATGGGTTTCCTGGAGACCCAAGGCAGAGGCTTCAAACATAGTTATTATAGGTATTGTTCCAGTCTATCATCAAACCTATATCTGTGTTATTTGATCCTGGATCTATGATTTACTGTTAAAATATAGCACATTTGATGCCTAAAACAAGGGATTTTGTGAGTTCTTAATGCGACGTTTTACGATTTTTATGTGTTTTTTTGTTGGTATTGCAGAAAAGTTAGGTTGCCATGATTTTGGGCGAAAATTATAGATTTTGATGAAGTGCAGGACATACGAGCCTTCCTACGAGTTGTAGCCCAAGCTATGAGTCGTAGGATGATCTTGTAGCAAGAAACGGAGAGCAGAAATCAGAAATCTGCTAAGTGGAGGTCATACCTATGAGGCCACTCTACAAGTCATAGGTCTCACTACGACTCATATATGTGGACTAGTAGAAAGAAACAGAGAGCCAAAATTTTGGACAAAAAACTGAAGGCCTAGACTACGAGAGGGGCATACGAGTCGTAGCTCAAGTTCAAAATGCAAAGTGCCTGATACGAGACCCTGATGATGACTCGTAGGTTACCCTATGAGTCCTACCTGCTGTCAGCTGTCTGTGTAAATTTTAGGGTGAAGTTTGTAAATACTATAAATACTTTGTGTTAGGACTTATTTTGGAGGAGATTCGAGACTTGAGATGTTGAATATTCTCTCTAGACTATTATAGGGTTTAAGTGTAGATTCTCATTTTCTATTGGAAAACCCACTTTTAGGGAGTGCAAAACTTAAATTGTATTCATTATCCATCTATCAAGATTGTAGTTTTCAATATGTGGTGTTATCTATCTTCATTGCTTTGGGATAAAATTCTCAACTATGTTTTGTATTTGCATTCTTGTTGGTTTTGTCATAACCATGAGTAGCTAAGCACCCACAATATGGGATTGTGGGGATCACGGGTAGTTGACTTGAGATAACCTAGATTAATTGCATTTCTATGATTGGGTTTTGCATGTATTATTTGTTTCCTTTCATTTTGATTGTTGTTTGGTAGTGGCCAACACCAAACCCTGGCTACTATCACCATCCCAACCAAGGTAGTGACGAAAAGGAAAAGGGAAGTAAATAACAGGATTTGATTGATGTGTTCTCATCTAATCAACCAAACCTGACCAAGGGGAGGTTGACTGGGACAATGGTTAACGGTTAGTTGGCACACCATGATTGCCGACCACGCGCTATGGTGAAATTCGATCTTTACCTTCACAAGAGGGCTGGAAGAACCTAAGTTACCGTCCTGCATGTGGATTCCCAGTTATAGTCATGTTGTCTAGGGTAATCGAGTCAACGAACCATAGGGAACACAATTTCCAAGTTGTCCCTAAATTTGAGTGTTCCTCCACATAATAGCATAGTGTTCACTTTTACTTTTATTTTTTTTATCACAACCCTTCCCCCTATTTAGACATTTTAGCCATAAGTACTCAAAATGATTGACAGTGAATTCTTATAGTCAAGCCCTGTATTCCCTGTAGAGTCGACCCTAACCTTCAGTTAGGTTAATTGCTGACAGCAACCACTTTCTTATTGGAGCGTGAACATCAAAAAAAATTATAGCGTCATTGTCAGGGAATACGACTAGGTTTTTGACTTGATTTCACTATTAGTTAGTTCAAGTGTTAATTTCTAGACTCTCTTGTATTTTACTTTTGTTTTTGTTGTTTAATTCTACTTGCAGGGTGTACCAGGTTATATGCCCAACATAAAGAGCCAAGGCAATCCTTTAGCTCCGATTGATTTGGAGATTTATCGACTCTTTAGAACAATGGATCAAGTGAATGAGGATATCACGGTTGAGGAAGAAATGAATGTGAATGATGATATGGAAAGAGAAGAAAATCCACCCCCGAGGGATGATAGGCCACAACTTAGGGATTTCAATGAGAACACTTATGGTTGGAACAAATATCGTTTGAACCCTATGGCTATGGACATTACTGACACTATGTACTGCCTCTATTATTGGCAGACGCTATGTTCTCAGTGTCAAGTGGTTTACTTCAAATTCTCCAAAATCGTGGGTTGTTCACAGAGCTACCTTCAGAGGATCCCTATCCTCATCTCCATAATATTGTTTTTGTCTGCAAGAGTGTCATGGGGACCCAAAATCATTCTCTTGATGCTGTTGGTTTGCAGGTGTTTCTTTTATCACTAACTGGTAATGCAACCATATGGTTATTTGAGCTTCCTCTGGGTACAATAACAAGTTGGGTAGAGTTTCAGAGAGTGTTTCTAGAAAGATATTTCCTAAGATCAAAAAACTAAAGCTCAAAGATGAAATAAACAATTTTAAGAAATTGCCAGGCGACTCTATCAATACCACATGAGAGAGATTCACCAAATGCTTGAGGATGGCCCCCGATCATAAGATTGTTGATGATGCCTTGGTTGAGATTTTCTATCGAGCATTTGATAAGAATAGTCAAGCTTATGCCGACACAATCATAGGAGACATTTTTCTTGACTAACCTTTTGCATTGATAACCGCTAGGATGGCGCAAGTAGTTAAAACCAATAGAGCATGGGGTCAAAAAGAGCGAGGTGCAATGAAGACTTCTTGTGCGGTCAACACCAACAATGAGCAAGCAAAGGTCGATGGGAAATCATGGAGCAACTTGCTCAACTTCACACAAGCATGGACTTGGTTACCAAGCAAGTGTTCAGGCGGTGACCCACCAACCTATGAAGACGCCCATGTATGAAGATCTATTCTTTGATGAGGATACTTGCTTCGTGACCAACGAAGCGACAGGTTTTCGGAACAACCCCTAAGGGTCCAATTCGGACTATTGGAGGCAAGGTTCTTGGAATCAAGATTGGAACTACAATCGTGATGGTACATATAGAGACAACAGTGGTAGATACTATGAAAGGGAGAGAGTGCCGGATGTCGAATGGGAAGAAGATATGGCTATAGGAATGGTCCTTATGTGCCACCTCACAACCATGATGCCAGGTCAAGTAACTCTAGGATTGAAGAGATGTTTGACAAATTGTTGAAGAGAGCTGATCACTAAGGGGAGACCTTGAAAGGGTATGAAAACGGATATTTTAAGCATTAACCAGAAGATAGAGTCTCACACTGTGGCAATTAAGTAGTTGGAACAACAGTTTGGGCAAGTTTTTTTGCAATTGAACCAATGGCCAAAGGGCACCTTACCAAGCAACACGATTCAAAATTCTAAAAATAAAGGGCATTGTACGACAGTCATGACTCGGAGTGGCAAAAGTACTGTTGATCCCCCTATACTAATGGTTGAGGATGAAGCTTATGAGCGGGTCTTTGACAACAAGGTGAGGATTGAGGAAGAAAGTCAAAGAGTAATGGAGTGGAAAGCCAAGAGGTGGGAGAGCAAGAGAAAGTCAAGGTGATCCCAAAACCACCTCCTCTGTTCCCTTAAAGACTTAAAAAGAAAGAGGAATATGGCAAATTCAAGCATTTCTTTTCAATGTTAAAACAATTGTTCATCAATATTCCTCTCTTAGAGGCTTTGGAGAAGATGCCCGGGTATGCCAAGTATATGAAGAATTTGGTGACAAAGAAACGCACTTTGAGCCAAGAGCTTTCATAAGAGCTCCAACAATGTAGTGTGATCATGACCAAATGCCTTGTTCAAAAATGAGAGGACCCCAGTGCATTAACCATCTGTTGTACTATTGGTGATGTTGAATTCACAAGAGCATTATGTGACTCGGAGAAAGTATCAATTTAATTCCTCTTGCCGTGTTCAAAAAGCTTGGTCTTGGCACTCCTACTCTGACGAGAATGAGATTACTCATGGCAGATCGAACTATCAAAAACCTGGAAGGAATGCTTCTTGATGTGTTTGTAAAGGTTAACAAATTCATTTTTCCTGCAGACTTTGTGATCCTTGACTGTGAGGTTGATTTCAAGGTGCCCATCATATTGGGAAGATCATTTTTGGCCACCGAAAAAGCCTTGGTAGATATGGATTCGGGTCAGCTTAGGTTCAGGGTGAACGATGCTGAGGTCGTGTTTGATATCCGCCAATCAATGAAATACCCGAATGAGTTTAAGAGTGATGTATGGGCGCTTGATGATTGTTGATGATGGATGGCGACTGAGTCGAGCCACGACGTTAAACAAGGAGTTTCTTAGGAGGCAACCCAAGAATCTTTGATAATTTTTGGTTTGTTTTAAGTAGTAATGTGTTGTTTGTTTTAAATTTTAAAGACATTGATTCAGTTGTGATTTGTTGAAGATCGCTGTGTTTTGAGACTTGGTCTGCAGGTGGAAGTTAAGAGATGAAGATGTGAGAAAATGGCACTTGGAGCTGCTTTTACGAGCAGGCTTACGAGTCATAGTCTCCACTACAACTCGTCGAGGGAAACAATAAGTATTGAAAGTTGGCACATACACTACGAGCCAACCTTACAATTCGTAGGGTCCTCTATGAGTCATAAGTGGGGCTCGTAGTGCCCAGGTATGAATTCTAATTTTTCTAAGTGTTGAGGACTGCTACAAGAAAAGGATCTACAAGCCATAGTAATCACTACGACTCATAGTCGTGGTCTTGTAGCCCCGTTCTGCATAATTTTTAACATTGACTCGGTTTAGTACAAAAGGGGTCAAAATAAATTTTGACCCCTAATTTCATTTTCCTTGCTCTAAATTAATCGAAAATCCCCATACCCTTGCTCATAACCACTGTCTCGACCAAAATCTTGGCTACCCATGTTATTTTGCGGTGAAGAGTCTGGCAAGGCCACTATTTCCTAAGGTATTGACGTTTCCCATCATTGCACTTGGATAGATCATTCACTCAATTGGTAAGTCTCGTGGTTAATTTTAGTGCACTTGTGTGATGATTTTCATGGTTGGAAGATGATTGTATGCTAAATGAATTCATGGTACTTGTATCCATGTAATTATGTCTTTGCTTAAGCATAGGGTTAGGGTTTGGATTGTCTTGAACTTGCCAGTTAAATTGGGAACTTGTAGAGGCTCTTATTAGGTAGTTGCAGGTTGACATGTTGATAACATGAGTGCAATGCATTATTGTGTGTAATCACTATGCAAAATGGTACTAGAGTTGAAATTTGGGACAAATTGCTCATAGGCTCAACTCGAATGAGAATTGGGAGTGTGTTTGATTCTTGTTAGGGTAATGATTTTGGGTTGGCATTTGCATCTTGGGTATAAATGTGTATGATTGGAATGAGATGTTGTTCTAATGTTGCCTATGCATTACTTGTATTTGAATTCATTGTTGGTTCTTGTGGGAATATTGCAGGCACTATAGGTGCCTACTGTCTTCCGCTACGAGGCCTCCTCCTCACTAGTTGTAATGGTCCTTCGTAGCAGGCACCATTCACTTGTGGTTCCTTTATATTTATCATATGGGACCCGCTTACGACTCGTAGTAAGGGTCTCATAAACCTTACTTAGGTTTCAAAAATTCCTCTGGAATGATGTACGAGGTCAGACTACGACTCATAGGCCACCCTATGAGTCGTAACTACACCTCATATTTGATTCCACATTGCATTTTTCTCAGAAGCCTTGCTACTATGAGGCTAGAATATGACTCGTAGAACACCCTACTAGTCATACCTGCAGACCTGCAACTGTATCAGTGATTTTTCTTTTGATTTCAATGTTTAAATATTTTTATTTTTAGTCCATCGTTATGTGATCACTGCTTAATCAAACATTTTGAGGCTCACATGCTGATATGTGGTTAGTTTTCAAGTATAATGCCTCCGAAGGATAAACGAGTGATCAACACATTCTGAAGGATGTTGGTTGACGAGTCCTCCGAAACTGAATAATCGGAAGGCTCTGTGGAAGTCCACAGAGTCAGGATCGACTCTGAGGCAAATGTGCCTCAAACTCGAGGCCGTACTACTATGGCCCCGGTAGAAGTTGAGAGTCCCTCCCAGTCTGAGAAGGAGGGTAACAGAGATGAGTCTTATAATGGCTCACCACAAATGACTCCCACGCACACTGAGACAGAATTAAAAGAGGGTTCACAGGCTCCTCAAGAGGAAGTACAATCACAACCCCCGATCGACCCCAAATAGTGTGTTGCAGGAATGAAAGAGATCTACGACAAGGGGTTAGATCCAAAAGGACAGGGCAAACCAGCTAGACAGTTCCACGAGGAGTCCAAGATGAACTCTGGTTTGGATAGGGTACCGAGGTTAGATACTGAGATAGATAGACACGGACTACAATGGACAACACAGTAGTTGGGCAAGTGCTCCCCTTACTTGGTCCATGAGTTTTATGCCGCCTACCTTGCCACACTTCTCCGAGGCCTGCCAAAGAATAGAAGGCTATTGAGAAGCCTTAATTACAAATGGTTTCGATCAGGGGTTGGAGAGTTGACATCTCGGGGGAGACGATTTGACGGGTTCAATTCAGGACCTACTCCAGAGTGCATCAGTCCACCGCAGAGTATGATGGTCGAATCTCCAAAATGAGGAAACCGGTGAATGAGAAAGACATTGGGGAAAAAATCGAGCTGCTGTAGTGGATTGCTAGTTAGATATGCAAGGAGGGTTTTGAGCCAATGTAGTTCACAAACCACGCTGATGCGATAGTGAAAGCCCACCTCTCTTTCCAGGCCAAGTTTTGGTGGTCGATTATCCATTGGCATATCCGGCCCACTTTCAAGGATAATGTGGTCACCCTAGAGCGAGTCATGTTATTAGACAATATCCTAGCTGGTTGTGAGATAGATTGGGCCCAAATTATCTCTGAGCAGATTAATGAGTCCACGATCCGGACAAGCACCTCAATGACATTCCCTGTTTTGATCCACCATTATATAGTGCATCAGGTATTCGTATCGATTCCCACAGAGACCAACACACAGAGGTGACACATACCATGGATCCCAGCTTGATCAAGGCTGATGAGAACCCGGTGGCCCTACCGCGAGCTGCTTCTCCAGCTATCCCAGATCCATTCCCGATTGATCCTCAGACTCAAGGTCCGATTCTAGCCACTATTGGTACTACTCCAGCTACTACAAAGCCTTCCCCAACTGTTGAGATTGAGTCGGGGCCATCCTCTAGTACTCCCGCACCGGCATCATCTTCTATGCAGGTTGATTCTCTTATCTCTGCTATTGCTTTTCAAGCACTGGTACACAGGGTATCTACAATGGAGTTCAGGCTACAAACTCTAGCAGCCCAGGTCAGACCATGGGTCCGTCAGTCCGCACAGGACTCAAAGGAGAAGGCAGAGACATTCACCTGCGATTTGGTAGATCAGAGGGATAGAGAAGTGGATACCCGAGTAGATACATTTGAGGAGAGAGTCCTGAGGAGGCTTGAGGGTGCTCGGCCTGCTGACATGAGCAGAGTGACAGAAGAGTTGGCCAAGTTTAAGGCGAACTTATTGTAGATGTTAGCAGCCACTATTGCAGTCTCGCAGGTGGCACTGGTGGGTTATGAGGTATTTAACTGGCTTGCTGACTGCCCGCATGCCCACGGGAAAAGGCCCCTCGATACTGATGACCTAGAGTTGAGCCAGAAGAGGCCTAGACCTGATGACCCAGTAACACCGGAGGAGGAGCCAATACCAGAGGAGGTGGTACAGGAGTCGTTACTTATGGCAGCCATACAGGGAGACCGGGCGTAGTAGATGACACATAGAGAGGGTAGCTCACATGCAGCTTTAACCTAGATTACTGAAGAGGAGGTCGTGTCCCACGATCCTGCCGAGCAGACAGATGCCGATGCTTGAGCACCATGATGTTTGACTTTTGACCCCAACCCTTACTTTCTACTCATGGATACTTTGTTCTTTTTGTTAGACAATGTTTTCTTTATGTTGGTTTTGGATATTTTTACATGTTTTATGTTGGATGCTGTTTTTACTTTTATTTTGGATTTTTAGTTTTGAAATGTTGGTTTTTAATGTGTGTGTGTGTGTGTGTATATATATATATATATATATATATATGCATCTCAGTTATTTGGTTTTAGTATATGTCTTTACTTTGAGGACAAAGTATTCTATTTTGGTGGGGTGTGAGAAGTTATGGATTAAGGTGAAGTCTGATTAATCTCGAGTCCATAACTTTCCCTATTTTTGCTCCCAAAGTTTTCTTGCCGTGTTTCTTTTTACTTGTGGATGTTTTAATTTCTGTTTAATCGGCATGTCTAGGTAGTATAGATAATTGGTAGATACATAATAGTATTATTTTTTGGAGTAAACATACTCTTTAAATGTTTTTTAAATTTTGATGAAAATTCATTACCCTCAATTTTTTTTAAAGATTGTTGGTTATTGATGCAATGATGCATATTAATTTTTGGTGATGTTTGTTCTGATAATAAAAATGTAAGTTGAGGCTTGAAACTTGACTTGTGAGTCTATACTTGATTGTGGTGCAGTGCCATATATGTTGTGAGCTTATTTTGCTGCATTCATTTTTCATGTATGGACTCAGAACTTGCCTTATTACTCTAAGATTGATTGGTTGATGTGGTTGAGTTGGAAGGGATCTTAGGCCTTTGTTCTTCTAGTGAGCCCACTTTTTCCTAAATGACCTACCAAATGTGTTAGTGAACCCCTTGTTCCAAATATTTGAGCCTCTCATGCACTCATTCTTTCTTGACACCTAGCTAGTTTAGCCTTATTTTATGAAATACCTTGATATTGGCCCTTGTCTATCCTTGAACATGTGAACCATGATTGAGGTTGAAAGCCTAAGTTGAGGGTGGCTACAAATGGTGGCCCTAGTTTGGGGGATAGATATTGTGTACTTTACCTCAGGCTAAAAGCCTAAGTTGAGGGTGACCTTTGTTGTGGTAAAGTAATGAAAATGAGGTAGTTAAATAAAGAAAAAAAATGAAAAACCATGAGCCGGGTGAGGAAAAAGAAAAGGAAAGTGTCTTGGATTGAAGAGAATTGCAAAAATGAGTTCAAAAATAAGGTATTGCTGAAAAAGAGAAAGAAAGCACCCAGGGTGAGCTTGAAGCAGGAGAATAAGGGTGGATTTAGTGAAAATGGTTGGGTTATGAAGGTAAAAGTGTCGGAAAACATGGTTCAAGGATAACTTCGAGTTACTACATGCCTAAAAAGCCATAGCCCCATGAGCCTATGCTACAAGCCATTAAATCCTAATGTGATCCAAATCCATTTTGTCACCAATTCGGAAGTTGAGTGTTGAGGCAACCGTATGGTATTAGTCATTTTTCATGAATTTCGTTTGTGAGAGTGAGAATTCTTGCTCAGTCCCTGAATTATAAATATTTTTTAAGTGAGTAAGAGGGACTTCTTTTTTGTGAGGGCATTTGCACTGCTTGATTTCATATGACTAACCCAGTGATTGTGGATGATTAATGCTTCTTAGCTTATCGTAGTTAGATTTTCAGATACATCCTTGTGTTTTTATTTTTCTTAGTAGCTTTGCAATCTGGTTTTGAAAATGAAATTTGAGTACTTGAATTGGAGTAAACGATGTATGTACCATCGGTATAACTACTATGTATTTCTCATTGTCTACTTAAATTGAGTCATCGCTTGAGGACAAACAACAATTTTAAGTTGAGGGTGTTGATGTACTGTCGAAATACAACACATTTAATGCCTAAAACAAAGGATTTTTTGTGAGTTCTTAATGTGACTTTTTACGGGTTTTATGTGTTTTTGTGTTGGTATTGCAAAAAATTTAGGTTGGCACGATTCTGGGAGAAAATTATATATTTTGCTGAAGTGCAAAACATACGAGCCTTCCTACGAGTGGTAACCCAAGCTACGAGTTGTATGGTGATCTCGTAGCATGAAACATAGAGCAAAAATCATAAATCTGCTAAGTGGAGGTCAGCCCTGCGAGGCCACTCAACGAGTCGTAGGTCTCACTATGACTCGTATAAGTGGACTCATAGCAAGAAACAGAGAGCCAAAATTTTGGACAAAAAACTGAAGGCCTATACTACAAGAGGAGCACACAAGTTGTAGCCCTAGCAATGATTCGTACCACTGTGTCAAAACAATCAAATCCAAAATGCAAAGTGCCTGATACGAGACCCCGGTGATGACTCGTACATTCCCTACGAGTCATATCTGTGAGATGTACCTGCTTCCAACTATCTTTTCTGTGTAATTTTTAGGGTTATATTTGTAAATAATATAAATACTTTATGTTAGGGTTTATTTTGGAAGAGATTCAAGACTTGAGAAATTTAATATTCTCTCTAGACTATTTTAGGGTTTTAGTGTATATTCTCATTTTTTATTGGAAACCCACTTTTGATGAGTGCAAATCTTAAATTGTATTCATTCTCCATCTATCAAGATTGTGGTTTGCAACTTGTGGTGTTATCTATTGTCATTGCTTTGGGTAAAATTTTCAACTATATTTTTTATTTGCATTCTTGTTGATTTTTCCTTAGCCATAAGTAACTAAGCACCAACAACTTGGGATTGTGGGAACCATGGGTAGTCGACTTGAGATAACCTAGATTAATTGTATTTCTATGATTGGAATTTTGCATGTATTATTTATTTCCCTTCATTTTGATTGTTGTTTGGTGGTGGCCAATGGCAAATCCTGCCTACTATCACGATCCTGACCAAGGTAGTGATGAATAGGGAAAGGAAAGTAGTTGATGGGATTTGATTGATGTGTTCTCATCTAATCAACCAAACCTGACCAAGGGGAGGTTGATTGGGACAATGGGTAACAGTTAATTGGCACGCCATGGTTGTCGACCACGTGCCATAGTGAAAATTCGACCTTCACCTTCACAAAAGGGCTGGAAGAACCTAAGTTATCTTCCTGCATGCAGATTCCTAATTATAGTCATGTTGTCTAGGGTAATCGAGTTAACAAACCATGGGGAACATAATTCCCAAGTTGTCCCTAAATTTGAGTGTTCCTCTGCATAATAGCATAGTGTTTATTTTTACTTTTGTTTTTTTTTATCACAACCCCCCTTATTTAGAGATTAGTCATAAATACTCAAATTGATTGATAGTGAATTCTAGTAATCAAGCCTTACATTCCCTGTGGATTCAACCCTAACCTATGGTTAGATTAATTGCTGACAACGACCGCTTTCTTATTGGAGCGTAAACATCATCAGTCTACCTACTCTTATGTGTCTACATACTTTTTGTCTGGGTTTGATTTATTGTGTGATCGGATGTTAGTGCTCGTGTATGCTTCTACACTAGTAGGTAAACTTTTAGTGGTGGATCGAGTGTATCGATCTCGTCTTGTTTCTCTGGCTAGCTATGATACTTGGATAGATATGATTATTCTGGATATGGTAGACTTTGGTGTCATCTTGGGATGGATTGACTTTCTTTTATCATGCTATTATTGATTGCCATGAAAAATCTGTGACCTTAGATATGCCCAGTGTACCAAAGATTGAGTGGCAGGGTGATAGTAGTTCTTATTCTAGCAAAGTTATCTCCTACATCCATGCTCAAAAATTGATTTATAGGGGGTGTTTGTTCTTACTCGGCCTTCATTTGAGATACTCGTCTTGAACCACTTTCTATAGAGTCCATTCCTGTTGTTCCAGAGTTTGTTGGTGTGTTCCTTACCAACCTTCCAGGTGTTCATCCCCATAGGGATATTGACTTTCCTATTGATCTAGAACCAGGCACTAAGCCCATCTCCTTCCTCCATATAGAATGGGTCCAGATGAATCGAAATGATTGAAGGAACAACTCCAAGACTTATTAAGCAAGGGATGTATTCATCCTAGCATGTCACCATGGGGTGCCCCAGTCTTGTTTGTGAAAAAAAAAGATAGGTCTATGAGGATGTGTATTGATTAGGCAGTTGAACAAGATGACTATCAAGAACAAATACCCTCTTCCCCGTAGTGTGATTTGTTTGATCAACTTGACGGAACAACTTTTTTCTCTAAGATTGACTTGAGGTCTGGTTATCATTAGTTGAGGATTAGAGCATCGAATATCCCTAAGACAGATGTTCGAACCCATTATTGTCACAACCCAAACTAGGGCGAATGGGGAACCCGAAGGGACCCCAAACCATCCCTTTAGTATATCAATCATACATCCTTGGTTGTGAAAGCAATTAAACAACTACAAGAGAGTAAATAAAGGAAAAAAATGGGACTAAGAGAAGTCTTTGATATCATAAAATAAAAAGATGCATAGGTATATCATAATATTCTAATAACACCTCTAAACTTAGAATGGAGTGGGGGCCAAGACACTTTCTGGGATCACCTTCATAATGTCAAATATCAACATAAAGAAGTCTTAGAATTAGCAAGAGAAAGTAGATAGTGTCCTTAAACTTGAGGACTCACCAAGCTTATCACATGACATCACGTGTCCTTAAACGTGGGCATAGAGTATGCGCTAGTACGTTTGAATGTACTAATTACATAGGATGCAATGCAAGCAAGAGATAGGCAACATAATTAAAATGCATAATTATAAGCAAATGGTAAGTGTAATATCAATATGGCATGCATGAATAATGCTTCAAGTAAAACGTGTTTGTAAAACATAATCAAGGATCACAAACTCAATATTCCATACATACTCAAACTTTAACACATATGCATGAGATGGTCCGAATAGCCACCCACTCGCCTTACGGTATAACATTTTTGGAGAGTGTTACCAATACCCTACCTTATGACATAGTCTTTTTGATAGGTAGTATAAGATGTCCCTTACTTTATGATATCATCTTTTAGGTAGAAGCCATGAATCGTACCTTACCTTGCGATATGATTTTTTCGGTAAGAACCATGAATTGTACGTTACAACATGGCCTTTTCGGTAGATCTTATAAAATGTCCTCACCTTACGAAATATTCTTTTCGGTAGGAGCCATGACTCATTCTACCTTACGAGATGGCCTTTTTGGTAGATCTTATAGAGTGTTCATACCTTACGATATGATGTTTCCGGTAGGAGTCATAGAAATAGCTCATCAAACAACCACATTCAAGTATCAAGAAAGAACTTCTCAAATTTCTCAAGAACCCAACAAACATGGAAGCCCAACAATTTACTTTCAACATGATAGATACTTTTCATGAACTCAACATATACTTATATTCCTTTCATCATTCTAAAGTCACTTAGCTCATAAACCATGCAATAGACCTTCAATAACTCAAGAATCCTTAACAAGATATTATCAAACACTTGGCGGGTGTGTATTGCTAGTTCAAAGTCATGCAATTCAAGAGTGAAATCATATGAGAAAAATCAACGTAAATCAACCCACCAACACTAGGTAATACCCTTTTGCAAGATACATGAAAACCGCTCATCAAATCACATAATAGATCACAGCTTCATAGCTCAAAACATACATAGTTGAACAACATTTCATAAAACCCCAGTATAGTTTATACTCAAAATTTATAATAAGATGAACTCACAGATAAACTAACTTGAAAACATGCAATTTAAGTAGAAAGGAAGGTTGGGCACCATGGGTGAAAGGACCCAATGGTTGAAACCCACATACCTCAAATTTGAGGATTCCCTTGATGAAGATTTGAATGAGAACTTGAAGCTTGAATGAATTTCTTGAGATCCAGAGATGAACTTGGGACACTTGAATTTAGGTGAAATATTTGGCTAAGTGTTAGGGAGGGTTTTGGAGAATGTGTTGAATGATATGAGATTGAAAAATGATTAAGTACAAGTATTTTTATGCATAAGAAGGCTTATGCCCAAGACCCCAAGGACTTGAATCGGAACAGGAAAAACTGGCAACAAAACACACAAGTCCGTGATGGGTCCACGTCGCTTAGGTGTCGCAGACCCTCACTAGAATTGCAAAGTTGGAGAAATTCGTGTTTTGCTACGGGTCTTCTATGTCACGACCCAAGCCTTGGGACTAGACATGACACGACAAAGGGGGAACCCAAAGGAACCTCAAACAAGCCTCTTAACTTGTCATTACACATTCTTGGTCACAGAAGCATATAAATGTAACACCTCACATCTTACAATACTAGTAATATGCAAATGAAACATGATATGGTTTGGTCAAATTAGCGCCATTTTTTAAAAGTACTTGAATCTCCAATTAAAGGGCGATGTGTATGTCTAATGCTGAAGAAGGTCGAGTGTAAATAAGTTTTAAGTCGAATTGAGGAGATCACGACCTTAAATGAGGTGAGAAAAGTAAGGTGCTTGTAGGACTTAGGAAGCTAGCAGGTGAGTCACCTACTTGCTTAGCTTAAATTTGCTAGCTAAACAAAGACGAGGCCCGACGTCGAATTTGTCCAAGTTAGATTATGAATAAAGTCCGTGTTTAGGGTGTAACTTTAGCCCATGTTTTAGCATCACAAATGGACTATATTTTCAGCCCAATAATAATAGCGAAAGGGCTCAAGTACAACAAAACACACTTGGTGAGTTCCCAATAAGGCCTAAGGGAAAGGGGCAAAATGGTACCTTTGATTTCCTGAGGCTTAAAATGAGAAAGTTAATTTGTCCAAGTGATCCTTTAAAAGGGGATTAAAATCATCTCACTCAAGTAATTCAACTTCAACAAAAAACCAAATTTTCTTAAAGCTTTCTTTCTACACTTCCTAACTTTGTAAAGCAGCCAATAGGAGCTTTTAGGGTTCTTAAGGAGGCCCTCAACCTTGAAGGTAAAGGTAAGTGATTATAGTTGTGTTTTTAGTATTGTTTTCTTATGAAAAACAAGAGACTATGTTGGTTATGGCTGTGCTGAAATTATTGCACAACATGTGTCCCAAAAGTTGTTATACATTTTTTCTTGTTTATTTGGAAGATTTTCTCTTTGTGGTTGGATTGATTATAAAGGGAGGCTACATTTCTTAATGAGTATTGGTTCTATAAATAATGTATAAGGGCTTCTGCACCATTTTTACAGTCCGCGAAAGTAAGTTCTTGTGTGATATCGTAATGGTGCTCGTAATAGAAACTTGTGGGATGATTGATTGGGGGATATGGTCTCCCATCCTCCACCTATTTTGAGGACTTTTTTTGAACTATTTTAGGACTGTTTTTATATATATTTTTAGTGGGAACAGTTTGGTTGAAGTTGGTAAAGGTTTGGAATCGTCAACGTCATAATGTAGCGAAGGGGTTCGTGGTAGTATGTATAGATGACATTTTGGTATATTCAAGATCAGAAGAGGACCATGCAAATCAGTCACGGCAGGTGCTACAAGTTCTTTGTGATCAACAGTTGTATGCCAGGTTTTCTAAATGTGAATTTTGGCTAAACTCAATGGCATTCTTGGGTCATATTGTGTCTGATGAGGGAATAAGGGTTGATTCATAAAAGATAGAGGCTGTGAAAGATTAGCCTAGACCAACAACACCCACAAAAGTTTGGAGCTATCTAGGTTTGGTAGGTTATTACAAGAGGTTTGTCAAAGGTTTTTCTTCTATTTATGCACCTCTAACGAAGTTGACACATAAGGCAACCAAGTTCCAATGGAATGATGCATGTGAAAGGAGCTTCCAGGAGCTGAAAAATGAGCTAACTTCTGCACTTGTGCTAGTACTTCCAGAAGGTACCGAGGGGTATGCAGTATATTGCAATGCTTTAGGAGTTGGCTTAGGGTGTGTACTGATATAACATGGTAGGGTAATTGCTTATGTATCTAGACAGCTATGACCACATGAGAAAAATTACCAAACTCATGATCTTGAGCTAGCAGCGGTTGTGTTTGCTCTGAAAATATGGTACCACTATTTGTATGGGGTTCACGTTGACATATATACTGACCATAAGAGTTTGCAATACATCTTTAAGCAGAAAAACGTAAATTTAAGACAGCGAAGATGGCTAGAGCTAATAAAGTATTATGACGTTGATATACTATACCATCCGGGGAAGGCAAATATGGTAGCCGATGCTTTGAGTTATAAGGCAATTATGAATACTGGTGATCAAGTTGTAATAAGTCAAGGAGTAGCTAAGGATCTACATCAGCTAGCTAGTTTGGCAGTTCGCCTTCTTGAAACTCTAAAGGAAGGGGCTATTGTACATAATGCAACAACGTCTTCATTAGTAATAGAGGTGAAAAAAAACAGTTCGAGGATCCTGTTCTACAAAAGCTTAAGGAAAAGGTGAGTAAGGGTACGATAAAGGGATTTGACCTTACACAAAATGGAGTACTTTACTGCCAAAATAGATTATGTGACCGGATATTAATGGATTAAGAAAGAGGATAATGGAAGAAGCCTATCATTTCCGATATTCCATCCATCCAGGATCAACTAAGATGTACCATGACCTGAAGGGAATGTTTTGGTGGGGACGCATGAAAAAGAACCTTGCAGAATTTGTGGCTCAATGTCCAAATTGCCAACAAGTGAAAGTAGAACACCAAAAGCCAAGAGGTTATATGCAATGCATAGAGCTTCCAACTTGGAAGTGGGATATGATCAATACATGGATTTTATTACTAGTTTCCCTAGCTCAATTCAGAAGTTTGACTCCAAATGGGTAATAGTTGATAGACTCACAAAATCAGCACATTTCTTGCTAGTCCAGAGTGATTATACAGTTGAAGAGTATGCCAAGTTATACCTCAAAGAGATAGTCTGGCTACATGGAGTCCCAATCTCCATTATTTCTGATCGGGGGGCTCAATTCACTGCAAAGGTTTGGAATCCTTCCAAAGGATTTTAGGGACACAAGTGTATTCAAGTACAATATTCCACCCTCAAATAGCCGGTCAAGCAGAACACACCACTCAAACACTTGAAGATATGTTGCGAGCCTGTGCATTAGACTTTAAAGGTAGTTGTGTGGACCATTTTCCACTTATTGAATTTGCCTATAATAATAGCTACCACATAAGTATCAAGATGGCGCCTTATAATGCTTTGTATGGAAGCAAATGTAGGTCACTGATTGGATGGTTTGAAGTGGGTAAAACCACCTTACTTGGGCCAGATTTAGTACAACAAGCATGGAAAAAGTTAAGGTAATACAATAGAATCTAGAAATAGCCCAAAGTCATCATAAATCATATGCGGATGCTAGAAGGAGAGGACTGGAATTCTCAGTAGGGGGTTGGGTATTTTTAAAGGTGTCTCCAATGATAGGGGCTATGAGATTTGGTAAGAAAGGAAATCTGAGCCCACATTACATAGGGCTATATAAAATTAATAAGAAGTTGGGGAAAGTTGCATATGAATTAGAGCTACCCCAAGAGCTTTTAATGGTTCATCCAGTTTTTCATGTCTCAATGCTTCGAAAATGCATAGATGACCCATCCCGTGTCACTCCTATTGAAGACGTGCAGGTTACAAAAGATCTCACATATAAAGAGGTACCTATTGCTATTTTAGATCGTCAAGTTAAGAATCTAAGAAATAAAGAAATAGCTTCAGTAAAAATACTTTGGAGGAACCAGCTAGCACAAGAAATAACACATGAGGTCAAGAACGCGATAAAATCAAAATACCCTTACTTATTTGAAGCTAAACAGGAAGTTCAACATCCAGAATTAGGTGGCCATAATAGGTACATGTTTTTGAACATTTATTGCGTTGAACTTGGTTAAGCTATTTAATTGTGCTAATATTTGAGGATGAATGTTCTAAAGGGGGAAGGATGTAACACCCCACATCTTACAATAATAGTACTATGCAAATGAAACATGATATGGTTTGGTCAAATTAGCGCCAATTTTTAAAAGTTCTTGAATCTCAAATTAAAGGGCGATATGTATGTCTAACGCTGAAGAGGGTCGAGTGTAAATACGTTTTAAGTCGAATTGAGGAGATCATGACCTTAAATAAAGTGAGAGAAGTGAGGTGCTTGTAGGATGTAGGAAGCTAGCAAGTGAGTCACCTACTTCTTAGCTTAAATTTGCTAGCTAAACAGAGGTGAGGCCCGACGTCGAATTTGTCCAAGTCCGATTATGAATAACGTCCGTTTTAAGGGTATAACTTTAGCCCACTTTTTAGCATTACAAATGGACTATATTTTCAGCCCAAGAATAATAGATAAAAGGCCCAAGTACAACAAAACTCACTTGGTGAGTTGGGCGAAAACTTACTAAGAGAAAGGAAACAAAATAGGCAGCAAAGGCCCAACCAATTTGAACCCTATTAGGACCAAGTGAAAGGGGCAAAATGGTACCTTGATTTCTTGATAAAATAATACTTAAAATGAGAAAGTTAAGTCGGCCAAGTTCTTGTTTAAAAGGGGCTTAAAATCATCTCACTCAAGTCATTCAACTTGAACAAAAAAATTAGATTTTCTTAAGGCTTTCTCTCTACACTTCTTAACTTTGTAA
>JAABOM020104624.1:0-25563 GCA_011800125.2 Solanum clarkiae
GAACAAACAAATAATGTACCTGTGATAACATTAGGCGATGCCTCCTGGTCCTGTCAGCTAGCTAGGGCATAAATGCGATTACCAGGACCGCTGGAACCTGGAACTCCACCGCGATCTACTGCCACTGGGGTACCTCGCCTCGTAGGGTTCATAGCCACTAAAGAAGAAGAAGAAGCTCCTACTGCTCCAAAAGTTTGGATGGACCCCTTTGCACCAACCCTATTAGGACAATCCTGCATCTGATTGCCCTGACGGCCACAAGTAGAGCGAAAACACTCCCCCGGGTGCCGTTTCCTGCAAAGAAGACACAAGGGTATAATAAATCTCTGCTGGCTGCTGGAACCTGGTCCTACCCCTGACTGATTAGAGATAGCTGGTCTCCTACCGAGGGTCTGCGAAGGTGTGCTTCGCACTGGTCGAGGAGGAAGCCCACTCAACTGCAACCGAGACTGCCTACCTCGAAAATTTGCTACTGAAGTGGATGACCTAGTCCTTTTTGGCGGCCCCCTATCATCTGTCTTGTCCGCCTAGCGTCCTCGACGACGATCCTCGATCCCCTGGGCATGGGCCTGAATACGGACAATATCCATCCCCGGTCGGGCAGCCAATACCAAACAACTATCTACATAATATGAATCTAGCCCCACAATATAGCGATGCATGCGATCTGTCATGCTGGAAACATGTGCAGGTGCATATCGGGCCAAAGAGTCAAATTCCAAACTATATTCCCAAACTGACCAGCCCCGCTGCCTCAACATCAGAAACCTGTCCTCCTTGGCGCGCCCAATCTCTAGAGGTAAAAAGTGAGCCAGGAACGCCTTTGTGAACTCGCTCCAAATAGCAGGTTGGCATTCGCACCTCGAGATAAAAGCCACGACTCATACCAATTCGCCACAACATTATGCAACCAATAGGATGGCAACTCTACAGATTCTACTTCGGAGGCCCTAATCACACTTAATGTCTGCTGCATCTGTCTCACGAACTCTTGAGGATCTTTCGAAGGTTTGGACCCAAAGAATTCTGGTGGTCAACAAGCCAAGAAATCACGGGCCTGGGAACTATCTCGACGGGCTGCCTGACTACTTCCAGCCTCCTGTTTGTGGGCCTGACGTGCCACAATTTGAGTCAACAACTGCACTGCCTCTGGCATCTCCCCGATTTGTGCGCCTGGCTAGGGAGTCGGAGGTTCTAACGCCTGACCCTATGGAGCTGGTGGAGTGACCGAGCCAGCTGTCCGGAATACAATCTCCGGCTCCAGCTGATCACGAGCTCGGGTAGTTCCTCGACCACGTCGGGCCCCACCTACTGCTGCAGGTATTCCTCTGCGGCCGACTGGTTTCTTCCTCGGCGGCAGTCAGGAAGGGAAATCATCCTATTAATATCGCTCTAACGCACGATCTAAGATTAAAAGGAAGATTAACATCCTAAATGTCCTGTAGCCTCCTGTTTATAGATGTTGTGCACGACACAATGATAAACAAAACTCTACTAGACATGGTCGGTGGACACTCCGAGGACTAACTGCTCTGATACCACTTCTATTACGACCCAACCCAGGGGCCGTGATTAGTGCCGATTGGGCACCCAGACAAATACTAAACCAGATTTCCGACTATAATAGCTAAGGAATCTACCAAAATTTCGGTAGAGTTTCCTCTGTTTTACTGACTAACCGAACCTGCATACAGCAACCCAGCATACAATAAACATCTATGCACATATATATAGATATATGCAGGCCGACAAGGTCACCGCTGCAGTAGAACCGCCCAACATAAGTACCATACATATGTGACCATATCACAGGTAATATCCCATATCCACATGTATCCACAGACCTCTAGACATACAAACTGAATCATAGGATGGGACAGGGCCGCGTCATACCCTCGAATGTACATAAATGCAAAATACCGAAAATAAGGGTACATGTATATACCAAAAGTCTTCTCCTGAGGCGAGGGAGCACTTAGACGGTAGACAGAGATCCTAAGAAGATGGCTCTCTAAACTGTACGTTGGTACCTGCGGGCATGAAGGCATCCCCCCCGAAGGAAGGGGGACAGTACGAAGTACGTACCGAATATGTAAAGCAGAAAGTACGGAATATAAGTGAGAGTAATGATCCGAATAAAAATATATGAGTCAAACCTATATGTAACATCAAAATAATTCTTTATTTAAAGTATCAAAATAATGCATATCGGACGAGAACGATGGCGACCTCCAAACTCACGCCATACCAAAGCATTACACCAGAAGTTTCAAATCTCCAAAATCTCCAACACAAGTCCCAACTATAGTATAGGTGAGCCGAGGCGACGGTGCCATGTACTCACGTCATAGGATAGGTAAGCCGAGACGAAGGGGCCAAGCACTCACGTATCATAATGTGTAAGGTCATCATGCCCGTTATATGAGTGAGCCGAGGCAAAGGGGCCAAGCACTCACGTGAGCCGGGGCGAAGGGGCTCAGCACCCACACGTCATGATGCCAACATATCCGAAGCCCAACTCCTTATTTCTCCAAACTAAGCAAAGTCGGCCCATGGGCAAACCGACTCGCCGTATCCAACCTACTTCAGAATATATATACATATATACATACAGTTATACATACGCACGATAATAACTGGCCCGGGAACCAGTGGTTGAGACTAAAATGGCATGAATAGAGTCGTGAGAATCGCATGCATAAAAACTAGCTCCAAAAACTTAGTAATATGCAAAATTTTCATTTTTGAAATCAAGAATTTATTCATTTATGAAATTTTGTCAATGTTGCTCAAATTCACACATAAAGGTGATTTCGGAACAATTGAACCCATAGCTTTCCAACTATTTAGCTTCCGGTCAAACGAACACAATTCATGGATTTTAAAGACTCAAAAGTTATGGATGGGATTAATTTAGGATAAGAGTGGCAAAGAATGAACTTAGCTTATATTTAGACCCAAATTGTGAAGGAAAAGGGATATCTTTCTTTCTTCTTTTTTCTTTCAAACGTACAACCTTGACTAAGTTTAACCAACTCATGCCAAGAGATAGGAAATCTTTACATACCTCGATTTCTTTCCCCAACTAACTCCAATGCAAAACAAATCCAATTTATGCTTCCGAATGTCCAACGTCTACACAAATTATGACAATGCCAACGACTAACAACCATATCGGCTCTTAAATCCTAACTCTCTAGTTCCAAATTTTATAAAAATTTTGGCAGCATCTCCCCTTAAAATACACCGCCCCGAGAATTCAACTCGGCTCAAATAATCTATCAACAACAACAACAACAACCTACAACATCAATAAATCCTCTCCAATACCATAACAACATCAAAATACCACAAAACGGTATTACGACATAATTGGTAAAACAGGGCAGCATTCATACAAATACATATCTACCACATTCAATCCTTGCTATATACTCCAAGAATCTTAATATATCACTCCAACGCCCAACACAAAACCCCAACGCTAAAAACATAACATTATACTTTCAATGGGACTCCAATTCAAGCTAACCTTCATGTAAACATTCATATAGTTTCCTAACACTTCTTTCACCCTACAAGGACTATTTTCATGACAAATAAACATAAATACATGACTATAGAATAATATATCGACATATGCAAGCTTGTCCCCAATTGAAACCCCAAATTCAAAATTCATAATTCAAACTAACAACCAACCCTTTTATCATGTTTTACCTTCAATTTAACACATCCTTAACACCCCCAAAATCTTTAATTTACATAAGTGAAGCTAGAAATTAACATACCTTTCAAGCTCCTTACTAGACCCAAATCTTCCTAGCCGTCAAACCAAGTATTTCCTTGACCGACTAACGCCTCCACGCCACTTAGGGGATCCAATATACCAAGCTTGAAGCGTCAAATAATCAAAAACTCAAAAAAACACTTTTTTTTTAAATTACTGTAGCAACCCGAGAGGTTGCCTAAGTTGCTCACTTCTCTATTTTTTTTTCTAAGTATGGGACTCTTGTCTTGTACAAGATAAGCATACATATATATAGGCAAAACTCATCCTCTTGGACCAATCAAAAGGAGCCACACACATGACCCCACTAATAACTTAAATCTTAAGGACTAAACTTAGAATAAAATTTGTATTTGGTCCCAAACTTTACTAAATCGAACCAATTAAGGACCTACGGGTTCTAAAATACGGGGTCTAACACTCTAATGATCACAACCTTCTCCACTGCTTGAAGGAAAAGGTCGGGCCCATAAACTCCGCTTCCCCAACCTCCAATCACCCAATTGGTGATCTGCATCTCCTCCCATATAAAGCTTTATAGGGAGCCATCTAAATACTTGCATGATAGCTATTGTTACATGAAAACTCAATCAAGCTAGGTGATCATCCCAATTTCCCTTGAAATCAAGGACACAAGCCCTCAACATATCTTCCAACGTCTAAAATATATGCTCTGCCTGAAAATCTGTCTGTGGATGGAAGGTTGTGCTTAAATTCACTTTCGTACTCTATCCGTTCTGAAATGATCTCCAAAATTAGGAGGTGAATTGAGCTCCTTTGTCTGAGACGATGGACAACGGAACCCCATGCAACCCACAATATCTTGGATGTATGTCTTGGTGTACTCCTCCGCAGTGTTAGTTTTCTTGAATGCTAAGAAGTGAGCCGATTTAGTCATCCTATCCACAATCACCTATATCAAATCATGTTGCTTTCGAGACTTCTGTAGACCAGTAATGAAGTCTATATTGATCATCTCCCACTTCCATTCTGGAATCTCAAAGTTCTGAGCTAATCCACACAACCTTTGGTGCTCAACTTTCACTTGCTAATAGTTTGGGCACTTAGAAACAAATTCAACAATATCCCGCTTCATTCCCCTCCACCAATAGACTTCTCTCGAGTCGTGGTGCATTTTGGTAGAGCCTAGAAGAATGGAATACCTAGTTCTATGAGCTTCATCCATGATCCTATCTCGAATACCATTAACATATGGAATGCACAATCTACTCTGGTATCTCAACACCCCATCTCCCCCTTTAGGGAAGACTATCACTTTCTGTTTGTGGACATCCTCCTTTAATTGGAGTAGGACAAAATCTTAGTCTTGCTTTTCTTTCACCTCTGCCACCAAAGATGAGGCAAACCCATTCTGAACATTAACTCCTCCTTCATTGTTCTCCTCAAGTTGAACTCCTAATCTGGCCATGGTGTACAAATGGTTTGTAGCTCCGCTTGCACGCCCTCATAGTACCTCTATGAGCTCCCTTATCTGGCGGGGCTAGTGCAGAAGATTGAGCTCGATCATCCCACATTAGACAATCTCTCTGATAGTGACCCACCTGGCCACACTTATAGCATACATCACTCCCCTCACGGCATCTCTCCAAGTGTAGTTTACCAAACTTGCCACACTATGGTTTACCCAATGAACCTCGAGCCACACTTGCTTGGGACTGAGATCTATGGGCTTCAACATTCTGGGACCTCTGATCATTTCTGACTCTAGGTGCAGGTGTACTAAAAGATGATGGTGCTGGAAATCGATTTCCATTCCCTTTCTTTCTAACCTGGTGGCTGGATGTTTTTGCTTTCTTAATTCTGAATTCCTCCTTGCGTTGCTGCCTCTCCTCATTAGCTTATTGCAAAAAAGTCATCAATCTCCCTATATCCATGTCACTCACGAGCATAGATCCCCTCCCATCTCTCTTTGTCCCTCTATTCAACACATCAACGTACATCCCCATCCTTCCCCTCATATCAGCAACCATATCTGGAGCCCTATTTCAAGTTCTAGAACTCCCTTACCTTTGCCTCTCTTCTTTCCCTTGCAAAGAAATGCCCTAAGAAAGCTTCCTCAAACAAAGCTCAAGTCATCACAGGGGCATTTTCCCCTCTACCCATCTTCCACTGGCCATAGCACAGTCTAACCACCCTTTTTAGTTGATAAGAAGCCAATTCCACTCTGATAGCATCAGCCAAATACATCACTTAGAACACTTTCTAAAGCTCCTCCACATAGTTCTTAAGATCGCAGTGGATGCAAACAGTGTAAACTCAGGCGGATTCATCCTCAAGAATTCCTAGATTTTAGAAGTGTCACGGCCATCCTATTGGGTCGCTCCTTGTCTCGCAGTAGGTGTTGTGACAGCCTGGCGAAGCTCAGCATTGGAGACGTCATCTTGTAAGGGTTGCACAACATGGACAACTTGTTCCACAAGCTTCTCATGTCCTTGAGGCTTAGGTGGATTGACATTCCGTCTTGTGAGGCGTCCTTTACCTCTGATGGCTCTTCTGGGAGGCATGATCACAATTCTGCAATGCGCAAGCATGAATCAGAAGAGAACTTTCATAGAGTAAAACTCTATAGCACGATTTAGAACAGGAATGAAAACAATTTTTAATGTCCTCTAGCCTCCTATCTATCAAGTGTGGTCGATAACACACCCATAAACTATCCTCTACTAGACACGTCTTCGTAGACTCCCTAGGACACTTAAAATCGTGCTTTGATACCAAGTTTGTTACACCCCGAAGGGGACCCAAGACGTGGCCGGCACCCAGAGACTACTACTAGTCGCCAAGTGAACCACTTGGCCTCATCACATTCATTCATTCATACATTCTACTAATGAGTGGAAGACATAAGGAAATAAATGGGCACATCCCATCATCTAGTCTCAAATAATAATATAATGAAAGGCTAGCAAAAAGAAACTAGCTTACAAGTTCTGATCATCGATATCTAACTCTAGTGTATGAAGCCTCTATAACTATTCTGTGGTGCCAATGATAGACCCATGGCTACCTCAATCAAAAATAAAAGATAAGTGATTCTAACTCTAAATCATGATGAAAATAGGTAATGAATTCTCTTAAGTAAGGGAGGCTCACCAATTTGCTGAACGTCTAAAGATCCTTAACGATGTGTATGTTGCTGACCTCTATCCTGTTTATATACATCATATAATGATGCCATACAAAAAGGGGACATCAGCACTTGGAATGTGAAATGACCCCAAAAACTGCCCGAAAATGTGCCTCGGAAGTGCCCAAAATTATAATTTTCATATATCTCAAAATCCACGCTCTACTTCAACATTCTGACTTCATATTCTTATTGAGAGGGAGAAATTGAGTACAGAATGGGTCCAACCCAAATCTTAGAGCAACCGTAGAAAAATTCAGATTTTCAAAGTCGACAAAATTCTAGTGTCTAGGCGCACCCCTAGTGCGATGTGCCAGGGGCGTGGAGTGCATCATTTTTTTGTCAGTTTTTCTGATCCAGTCCAAGGTTTTTGGATCTTGCGCCTAAGACTTTCCATACGTGAAAGTACCTATACTTAGCCTTATTTCACTCTCATATCATACAAGACATTCTCCAATACTTTCTCAAACACTTAGACTATTGTTTCATCAAAATTCAAATGTCCCAAACTCTTTACGGATCTCAATAAATTCTTTCAAGCTTCAATCTCTCATTCAAATCTAAGTTAAGCTTATTCATGTCACTTAAGACCATCATGGGTCCCCTACATCAATCCATGTTCAAAGGAATTTCCGTTGGCTATGTTTTGCACCAGTACCGGTAGCAGGGTTAACTTTAACGAGGCATATCTCTTAGCACACAAAAAACTGGGTGGCCCAAGACCTACCAAATTAAATCTCTTTGAATTATCATTTGAATGAACTTGCATTCAACTCATTTCGAGTTCGGTTGAAGATATTATGCCCGTTTTCATAGAACTTGTATGTGTAGGGGTATATACGGGTTTTCGCCAAATTCTGTTTTATTAATGGCATTTCATAAATTTAGTCATTTCTATTGTTATTTTGGGGATTCCTATGATATCTTAACACTTCCTAAATACCTAAACCCTATTCCTAAAGATCAATTCACTCCTCCCAATTGGAATACACTTTCTAATTCTCTCAAGAGCCTCCATCAAAACCCCAATAAAAATTCAAGAAAACTCAAACAAGTTGTGGATTTCAAGACCCTATATGAAACTTCAAGTTTTTCTCAACTCAATTTCAAGAAATTCAAGGTCTAAGATATGTGGGCTTCATTCATGGGTACCTTTCACTGATGGAGTCCAACCCTTCCTCTTCATGAAAATTGCATGTTTTCAAGTGTATTACTTATGTGTATTACTTATATGAATTATGATTACAAATTATGTTGGGTTTTTAGTGAAATGCTTATTGAAAACACATGTCTACCTATTTCAAGATTATATTATGAGATGGTTTGTCTATTGTGACTATGCATGTTTTGGGGTATTAAACTATGGACTATTATGAGATTTGATGATGAATTTCAATGTATATTGCATGATGGTATTACCAAGTGTTGGTGGACTATTTTACTTCAAGATTTCTTGCATGATACCACTCTCGAATTGTATGGTTTTACACTAGCATTACACACCTACCAAGTGTCTGATAAAATGCCCTTCCAAGGATTCTTCGAGGAGCCGGAGCGGGCATGGAGGAGCAACATCCATATCTCCTTCATTCTATTCAAGCTTATGATGACGCGTGAACTCCTTTTTATGATTTCAAGTCTTATGTTCTAGCCCCTGTGTCATTGCATGCATTCATGTTTATGTTGACTAGCTCATGAAGATTTTAACACTTATGTTGAGATCTTAAAATAATGTTTAAATGCATTGTTGCATCCTTATGTGGGATGAAATTATCTTATTTACATCTCTCACATACATTTCTTTGACATTTGGGGACGAATATTCCCAAGGGTGAGATATTGGAATGATCCCCAAAAAAGTGCCGAAAAATGTGTCTCGGAAACACCCGAAATTGTAATTTTCATATATCTCAAAATTCGTGCGCTATTTCAAAAATCCAACTTCATATTCTTGTTCAGAGGGAAAAATTGTGTGCGAAATGGATTTAACCCAAATTTTAGAGCAACCGTAGAAAAATTCAAATTTTCAAAGTGGACAAATTTCCAATGTGTAGGTGCGCCCCTAGCGCTACACACTAGGGGCATGGAGTACCTCACGTTTTGGTCAGTTTTGGTGATCCAATCCAAAGCTTTTGAGTCTCAGGTCTAAGCCTTCACATACACGAAAATACCTATATTTAGCCTTATTTTACCCTCATATCATACAAGACGTTCCCCAATACTTTCTCAACCACTTAGACTAATGTTTCATCCAAATTCAAGTGTCCCAAACTCATTCCGAATCTCAAGAAATTCATTCAAGCTTCAAGCTCTCATTGAAATCTAAGTAAAGCTTATTCATGTCATTTAAGACCATCGTGGGTCCCCTACATCAAGCCAAGTTCAAAGGAATTCCCGTTGCCTAAGTTTTGCACAAGTACTAGTAGCAGGGTCAACTTTAATGGGATGTATCTATTATCACAAAAATAATTGGGTGGCCCATGACCAACCATATTAAAGCTCTTTGAATTAGCTTTCCAATGCACTTGGTTTCACCAAATTTTGATTTCGGACGAAGACGTGATGCCCATTTTCGTAGAACTCATATGTGCAGAGGTATATACGGATTTGTTGCCAAATTCCGTTTCATTAATGGCATTTTATAAATTTAGTCATTCCTATTGGTCTTTTGGGGATGCCTATGCTAACTTAACACTTCCTAAATACCTAAACCCTATTCCTTACGATCAATTCACTCCTCCCTCCTCCCAATTGAAATACATTCTCAAATTCTCTCAAGAGCCTCCATCAAAACCCCAATAATAATTCAAGGAAACTCAAGAACAAATTGTGGATTTCAAGACCCCATTCCATGCTTCAAGTCTTTCTCAACTCAATTTCAAGAAATTCAAGGTCTAAGTTATGTGGGTTTCAACCATTGGGTCCTTTCACCCATGGTGGCTAAGCTCCCTTTTTACATAAATTTCATGATTTAAAGTAGATTTACTTATGAGTATTATTTAATATGAATTATGATTACAAATTATGTTGGGTTTTTAATGAAATGTTGATTGGAAACACATGTCTATCTATTTCAAGATTATACTATGAGATGGTTTGTGTATTGTGACTATGCATGTTTTGGCATATTAAACTATGGACTATTATGAGATTTGATGATGGATTTCAATGTATATTGAATGATGGTATTAGCAAGGGTTGGTGGGCTATTTTTATTTCAAGTTTTCTTGCATGATTTCATACTTGGATTGAATAGTTTTACACTAGCATTACACACCCGCAAGTGTTTGATAGACTGCCCGCTTTATGATTCTTGAGTTGTTGAAGGCCGAATGCTTGAATATGAGATATATAACCTTATGATGATAAAAGTATATTGTATATGTGTTAATTTCATGATAAGCTTCTATAGTGTTACGTGTTGACTACTTTAATGGAGGGTGTTTTGTCCATTAACCTTTTTGAGAGGTTGATAACTTGACCACTTTAGTGGAGGGTGTTGTTAATCTTGTTGAGGGGTTGATAGTGTTGTTAACCTTGTTGAGGGGTTGATACCATGACCACTTTGATGGAGGGTGTTAGACCATTAAATTTGTGGAGGGGTTGATACCTTGACCACTTTAATGGAAGGCGTTATGTCCATTAACCTTGTTGAGGGGTTGATACGTTGACCACTATGATGGATGGTGTTATATCCATTAACCTTGTTGAGGGGTTAATACCTTGACCGCTATGATAGAGGGTATTATATCCATTAACCTTGTTGAGGAGTTGATACCTCGATCACTACCATGGGGTGCTAAGCCTTGGATTCCAAGTAGTACTTTTCTTGGTCTATGATAATGGTCTCTTCTTACCTACATAATATGTTCTATATAAGCATGATTTTACTTCAAGCATCATTCATACATGTCATATTATTATTATGCTATCCATTTTCTATGTTTATGCATTTCAATTATGTTGCCTATCTCTTGTTGCATTGCATCCTACATACTTAATGCATTAAAACGTACTAACGCATACTCTATGCCTACATGATATCACCATATAGGAACCAGAGCTCCTATTGATTCTCCCCGAGGCTAGACAGATTGTTCAAGTTAGCTTTTATTGAGTCCTCATGTTCGGGGGAAATATCTATCCTCTTTCATTATTATGTTTAGACTACATCTTGTAAATTTTGGAGTACTTATGACTATGAGAGTGAGCCCGGTTGCTTGTCTTGGCCCCCGCTATGTTCTATGTCTAGAGGTGTTGTTGGAGAAGTTATGTATTATGCTTGAGTTTTGACTCATCTATGTTATTTAAGTATTAAACTCTCTCTCCCTTATTCCGAATTTCCCTTGTGTATGCCTCTCTTGTTGTTTTATCTTGCTTTCGCGACTAAGGATGTGTGTATGATATGCTATGAGGCTTGTTTGGGGTCCCTTCGGTTTCCCCATTCGCCGGTCATGTCTAGGCCCTAAGCTTGTGTCATGACACCACTCTTGCTTTTTTTGTTTAGTACCAGCCTCTTTTTCTTCTATACTTTCCTTCTTATGATTCCTTTTAATCCCCTTCCTCATTATCAACCTTGTTCACTATCCTTGCTTCGTATAGTTCTGGGTGTATAGTCCTATAATTTTTCTTGTCATGTCCTTGAAGGCAACATTCCTTGCAATATTTTGTCATGTAGTCATACTATACCTCAATGCACTTGTATTTTGTAACCCTAGTGTTATCATTTTCTTCTACAATTCGAACCCTTTGTGGTAAAGTTGCCCTCAGATCCACTTCTATTTGACTTTTGCATAACTCGGTCTTGTTTGTTCTTTTTTAGCCATGTCAATAGTTAATGTCTGACCAACTGTTGCTTCTATAAAAAAATTGCTTCCTTTGCAAAGAAATTTGGTGGTAGATCTAGGAAGGATGTCCACCCAACCCCAATTGTTGTTTCAACATTCGTCTCAAACAATGGATGCCACTTCAAAGTTCTAATCTGCCTATATTTATTTCTTGCTTAAATCTGAAATGTTGTTGTAAACATCAAGTGAACATAATCTTCTAGGTTTATGAGTCTGATTAATATATGCCACATATTCAATACTCCTATAGAGCATTCACTTTTGATCTTGCATTGGCCTGGTACTGTTTTCCTCAATTCCATAATATTAGGCTTTCCATATGAGAATTTCTCAATAATTGCATATTGAAGATTCTCTTGGATAAGAAGAGACCTTTCTTCCCATGATTTCCTGTCATGACCCAAGCCTAGGGCATAGACGAGACATGCTGAATAGGGAACCTGAAGGAACCCCAATCAAGCCTCTCAACTTATCATTACACATCATTGGTCGTGGAAGCATGTAAAAGACATAAAATAAGATTAAGGGGAAAAGGGCTATGGGATAGCTTGCAAAAGAACAACAATAAGGGCCAAGGAGTCATAGGTCATACCATAGATACTAACTTGTCCAACAAACACCTCTAAATACATAGATAGAGCGGGGGCTAAGAAAAGATAATCGAGCTCACACTTATAGTCAAAATAGAAAATAAAATAGACTGTCTCAATACAACGCAAGAGAAAAACATAGACCTAGATCCCCGAAATGGAGTACTCACCAACTAGCTTGGAATAGCACTACTAGCCACTTGGAGGAGGAGGATGCTTAATGCTCAATTTATATAGTCCTTGACTAACTGGATTTTGTGTGTACATACCCAGGAGGGATACCAATAGTTTCTGCAATAGTTTATCTGATGGCCTCCTTAAATTGTTTGAGCATTGTTATAAGGGCATCCACTCGCTCATCATTCAAATATGTAGCTATTATGGCCAGCGAAGTATTGTTGTGAAACGACCACAAAAATTGCCCGAAAATGTACCTCAGAAGTGCTCAAAATTTTAAATTCCATATATCTCAAAATCTGTTTGCGATATCAAAAATCTGACTTCATATTCTTGTTCAAGGGGTCAAAATTAAGGGGAAAAGGGTATAAATCCGATTTTAGAGCAACCGTATCAAAATTTGAAATTCCAAAATGTCAAATTCCAGTGAGCAAAGTGTGCCGCTTACGTAATGCACAGCAGTACAGTTTGGTGACTTTTTTTTTTGTCTTGGTCTAAGACTTTTAAGTCTTGGACATAAGTTTTCCCAAATGTGTTTTTACCTATACTTAGTCATATTTCACCATCATATCATCCTAAACATTGCCAATACTCACTCAAACACAGCCATATTTTTCACTCCTAAATTCATGTATCAAAACCACTTATAGATCTAAGGATTTTCTTCGAGCTTCAAGCCTCCATTTTCAATCTTCATTAAGAACTTCTCCAAAGCTAAGGTATATGGGTTTCAACTATTAGGTCCTTCCAACCATGGTGCCCTAATATCCTTTTTACTCAATTTTCATGATTAAAAGTTGATTTTACAAATGGATTTACTAGTATGAACAATGTCTATGAACTATGTTAAAGCTATGTAAAGTTGTGATTGTTTTGCTATGTTTTGAGCTATAAATCTTGGATTTATTGTAAGATTTGACAAGGGTTTTTGATGTATATTGCTTGAGGGTATTGCAAGGTATTGATTGATGGTTTTACAATGGATTTTCTTGCATGATTTCATCTCTAAATTGCATGATCTTATACACCTATTACACACCCATCAAGTGTTTGATAAAATGTCTGGCTATGGTTTCTTGAGGAATTAAAGGTTCAAAGCATGAGATATGACATGAATGATGTTATGATTATGAAATGAGCTCATGTATATGATAAATTCTATATAAAGTGTTGCATTAGACCATTCTCAACCTAGGGGGACTAAGAGTCTAGATAACCTACTTGAGGGTTCGTACTCATCTACCAAGTAAGGGGTTTGTACTTCACCACCAAGGTGATAGGTTGGCATCATCATCAACCTAGATGGGGGTTTGTACTCATCAACCTAGTGAGAGGTTTGTACCTCACCACCTAAGTGATGGGGAGGCATCATCATCTACCTACCAAGGGATTTTTACTTTGGAAAGCTAGTTTGGTCTCTTTAACACATATGATATCCTATATGAGAATGAGTTACTTGAGCATGTTTTACTTATGAATTGATCCTACATGTCATGTTGTTATATTATGCCTATTGCCTATTGTTATGCATTTTGATTATGATGACTATCTCTTGTTGTATTGCATCCTGCATATTTAATACATTCAAACGTACTAACGTATACTCTTGCCTATATCACCATGTAGGAATCGGAGTCCAAGTTGATCATCCTCCTCTTCCACATGGCTAGATCATTACTACTTAAGCTTATTGGTGAGTCCTCCACTTCGGGGGCATTAGTTTATGTTGCTCTTATTATGAATTGAGGCATTCTTCTTTATGTTCGATTTTAACTATGAGGGTGAGCCCGGTTGCTTTGTATTGGTCCCTACTCTTATCTATATATTAGAGGTGTTTGATAGACATGTTATGTATCTATGATATGAGTTTGACTCTTGTCTCTTGATTACGATGTTATGCAAGCTTTTCCCTTAGTCCCTTTGCCCCTATTCTCACTCTTTTATGTCTTTTATATGCTTTTGCGACCTATGATGTGTAATGACAAGTTAAGAGGCTTGTTTGGGATTTATTCGAGTTCCCCTTTTATCGTGTCACGTCTAGGTCCCATGCTTGGGTTATGACAAACTTGTTATCAGAATACTAGGTTGATAGATCCTCCTAGTCCAACACTCCGCATCGACTAGAGTCCTATTTAGGATTGTGAAGTGCACCATGACAATAAATAAGAGGCTATGAGGCGTTTTAGGAAATATTTCTCTTCTTCATGTTCTAATTCAACTTATAGATTTATAGTATTTTTTCCCCCTAACGATTGTTCTTTGCTATGCTAGATCATGTCAAGCACAAGAGGAAGAAGGTCCCGAACCTCCGAGGAGAAACCTACTAATAGTGAGCTCCGAGATACTCTCACTATGCTTTCCCAAGTTGTGGCCTATCAAGTAAATCAAGGGGCCCAAGCCCCTCATGCTACTACCTCGGGAGCTAAGGTAAGGGACTTTATGAGGATGAATCCTCCGGTGTTTTATAGGTCAAAGGTGGATGAAGATTTAAAAGAGTTTATTGATGAGATCTACAAAATTTTATCTATCATGGATGTTGGACCAAATGAAAAGGAAGAGTTGGCGATGTACCAATTCAAAGGGGTAGCCTAAATATGATATGACCAATGGAGGAGGGAGAAGGGAAATGTTAATGTGGTTCTTTGGGAGGAGTTCAAATTGGCTTTTCTTAATCAGTTCTTCCCTCTTGAGCTTAAGAAAGCTAAGTTGGTAGTATTTATGAATTTGAAGCAAGGTGCTATGAGTGTGAGGGAGTATGCCCTCAAGTTCAATCAACTTTCAAAGTATGCTCCTCATTTGGTGGCCAATCGTAGATCTAGGATGAATAAGTTTGTGATGTGGGTCTCTGACTTGGTGAGTGAAGAATGCCGATCCACCATGCTAATTAGTGACATGGACTTCTCTCGGTTGATGACTTATGCCGAGCAAATGGAGAAAGAAATGTTGAGGAAGAGGAGAGGTCATGGGGTCAAGAAGGCCCATTTTGAGGGTAAGTTCCAAAGGGGTGGCCAGTTCCATCAAGGTCAAGGGTCTTCTCATGCTACCAATACGAGGTTCACCAATGACTTCCCTAGCCCTCAAGATATTGGTGGTGTGGATCCCATTGATGTGTGTCCTATATGGTAAAGAGTCGTAGGGGCCCATGTTTGAAGGGTTCTAATGAATGCTTTGATTGTGGGGAGCTTTTGCCACAAAAGGGTGGATTTCCAAAGAAACCATGGCAAAGGCCGGGGTGCAAATATGGTTCCATTCGATAGAGGTGGTGCCCCAAGGCACAATCAATTTTATGCTCTACATGGAAGACAAGGGGTTGGTGGGGTTCCCAACATTGTTACAAGTATGTTGAAAATCTTTGACTTTAATGTGTATGCTTTGATTAATCCGGGTTCCACTCTTTCCTTTGTTACCCCTTTTGTTGCTAAAAAGTTCCTTGTTGAGTCCAAGTTGTTGCATGAGTCTTATGAGGTGTCTACTCCTATTGCTGCTTCTATTGTTGCTAGGAAGGTGTATAGAAATTTTTCGATTTGCATCTTGCATGAGATATTGCCTTGTGATCTTGTTGAGTTGGATATGGTCGATTTTGATGTCATTCTTTGGGATGTATTGGTTGCATGTGTACTATGCCACTATTGATTATTGAACCTGTAGAATAAAGTTGCAATTCCCAAATGAACCCGTCCTTGAGTGGGAGAGTCATGATGTAGTGGTAAAAGGTAGGTTCATCTCTTACATTAAAGACCGTAAGTTAATCTCTAAGGGATGTTCGTATCATCTTGTAAGGGTTAAAGAAGTGGGCTCCAAAGTCCCTTCTATAAAGTCGGTTCTAGTTGTAAATGAGTTCCTTGATGTCTTCCTAAATGACCTTCCCGGTGTCCCTCCCGAAAGGGAGATAGATTTTGGTATATATATCCTTCTCTATACTCAACCTATTTCTGTTCTCCTTTATCATATGGCCCTGGCGGAGTTGAAGGAACTAAAGGAACAATTGAAAGATTTGTTGGAGAAGGGATTTATCAGGCCTAGCCAATCACCTTAGGGTGCATCAGTGTTGTTTGTGAAAAAGAAGGATAGGTCCCTTAGGATGTGTCTTGACTACCAGAAACTCAATAGGGTCACTATAAAGAATTGATATTCTTTTCCAAGAATTGATGATTTATTTGATTAATGGCAAGGGGCTAACTATTTCTCTAAGATTTACCTTCGGTCCGGGTATCATCAAGTTAGGGTGAGGGAGTATGATATTCCCGAGATGGGGTTTCCGGACTAGATATAGGCATTATGAATTTGTGGTGATGTCTTTGGATTGACCAATTCACCGGTCATCTTCATGGACATGATGAATAGGGTCTTTAAACCCTACCTTGATTCCTTTTTTGTGGTCTTCATTGATGATATTTTGATCTATTCACATAGTAAGGAGAAGCATATGGGTCATTTGAGGGTTGTGTTGCATAGATTAAGGGAGGAGAAATTGTATGCCAAGTATGAAAAGTGAGAATTTTGGTTGAAGGAGGTTGCATTCTTGGGTCATGTGGTGTCGGGGATGGTATTAAGGTGGATCCTAAGAAGACCAACGTGATTAAAAATTGGCCTATACCATTCACCCGTCAGATATTTGGAGCTTCTTGGGCCTAGCAGGTTATTATAGAAGGTTTGTGAATGGGTTCTCCGCCATTGCTTCCCGTATGACAAAATTGACTCAAAAGAAGGTTAAGTTTGAGTGGACCGATGAGTGTGAGAGAAGCTTCCAGACATTGAAAGATAAGTTTGTATCCACTCCTATACTGTCACTGCCGGATGGGCTTGAGGAATTTGTTGTAAATTTTGATGCTTGTAGAGTTGGGTTGGGGTTGTGTGCTAATGCAAAATGGTAAGGTGATAGCCTATCCTCCTAGGCAACTCAAAGTGCATGAAAAAAACTACCCTACTCATGATCTTGAATTGGTTGTCGTCGTGTTTGCATTAAAGATTTGGCATCATTATTCGTATGGGGTGCATGTTGATGTGTTCACCGATCATAAGAGGCTCCAATATGTGCCCACTCAGAAGGATCTCAACTTGAGGAAAGAAGGTGGTTAGAATTTCTAAAAGACTATGACATGAGTATGCATTACCATATCGGTAAGGCTAGTGTTGTGATGAATACTTTGAGTCGGCTGTTTATGTGTAGCCTAGCTTACGTTGATGGCGAAAATAAGGAGTTGGCTAGGGAGGTCCATCGATTGGCTAGGTTGAGGGTTAGATTGGAAGAGATTGGTGATGATGGTGTTGTTGTTGTTGATGGGTATAAATCTTCCTTGGTTGATGAGGTGATAGTAAAACCAGATCTTGATTGCCCCTTGCTTGAATTGAAGGCCTTGGTGAAAGAGGGCAAAGTAGAGGTTTTCTCCCAAGGGAGAGATGATGCCCTTAGATACCAAGGTAGGTTGTGTGTGTCTTGTGTGATGGTTTGAGGGAGAAAATCTTTGATGAGGCCCATAATTCTTCTTATTCTATCCACCCCGGTACCACCAAAATGTATAGGTACTTGAGAGAAGAGCATTGGTGGGGAGGCATGAAGAGGGACATTGCCAAATTTGTTTCCGGTTTCTATAGTTGTCAACAAGTCAAGGCTGAACATCAAAGGCCGAGTGGCCTAACTCAAGACATAGAGATTCCTACTTGGAAGTGGAAGGTGATTAATATGGATTTTATGGTTGGGTTGCCCAAGACTAGGAAGGGTTTTGATTCCATATGGGTAGTGGTTAATTGGATGATGAAATCGGCTCACTTTCTACTAGTTAAGAGTATTTTGGGGCTGAAGAATATGCAAGGTTGTGCATCCATGAGTTGGTGAGCTTGCATGGGGTTCCTCTGTCCATCATATCGAATCGTTGTGCTCAATTTTTACTTCACACTTTTGGAGGTCTTTTAAAAGGGCTCTTGGTATAAGGGTTAGACTTAGTACGACCTTCCACACTCAAACGGATTGCCAAGCTGAAAAGACAATTCAAATCCTTGAGGATATGCTTAGGACATGTGTGTTGGAGATGAGGGGTAGTTGGGATGATCATCTTCCTTTGGTTGAGTTTTCATATAATAATAGCTATCATTCTAGCATTGGTATGACTCCTTTTGAGGCCATCTATGGGAGACGTTGTAGATCACTGGTTGGTTTGAGGTTGGTAAGGTGGCTTTAGTAGGACCGGATCTGGTTATGGAGGCTCTTGAGAAGGTTAGGATGATTAGGGAAAGGTTAAGAACAGCTCAAAGTCGTCAAAAATCCTATGCCGATGTGAGGAGAAGTGACTTTGAATTCAAAGTGGGTGATTGGGTCTATTTGAAGGTTTCTCTTATAAAAGGTGTGGTCTGTTTTGGTAAAAAAGAGAAGTTGAGTCCAAGGTATGTTGGTCCTTATGAGATGATAAAGTGAGTTGGCAAGGTAGCGTATGAGTTGAAGTTTCCTAGTGAGATGCATTTGGTTCATCCGGTATTTCATGTCTCTATGTTGAGGAAATATGTGGGTGATTCTAATGCTATTATGCCTCATGATGTTGTGGGGGTTACTGAGGATAACTTGACTTATGAGTAGGTTCTAGTTCATATTTTGGATAGGCAAGTGAAGAGATTGAGGAACAAGGAAGTGGCATCCGTTAAGGTCCTTTGGAGGAACCAACAAGTCGAAAGTGCTACTTGAGAGGCCGAAGCGGATATGCAAAAGCAGTATACTTATCTTTTTCATTCCATTCAAGCCTAAGTTACTAATTCTAAGTCTGCTATGTGATTTCAAGTCTTATGTTTCAGCCCCTATGTCATTCATATGCATTCATGTTTAAGATGGCAAATTTACGATGATTTTACACTCATGTTGAGACTTTGAAAATGGTGTTCTAAACGTAATATTGCATTCTTGTTGGGGCTGATTTGTTTATGATCACTCTTGTCTTGTATATTTCTTTTACATTCGAGGATGAATGTTCCCAAGGTGGAGATATTGAAACGACCCCAAAAAGTGCTCGAAAATGTGCCTCGGAAGTGTCCAAAATTTTAAATTTCATATATCTCAAAATTTGTCGCGATATCGAAAATTCGACTTCATATTCTTGTTCAGGGGGTCAAAATTAGGGGGAAGAGGGTCTAACCCCAATTTTAGAGCAACTTGAAATTTCCAAATGTCAAATTCCAGTGAGCAAAGCACGCCGCTTCCGCGACGTGCAACAATACATTTTTGTGATTTTTTTTTCTTGGTCGAAGACTTTTAATTCTTGGACCTAAGTGTTCTCAAACATATTTTTACCTATACATAGCCATATTTCACCCTCATATCATCCTAAGCATCCACAATACTCACTCAAACACTTAGCCATATTTTTCACTCCTAAATTTAAGTCACAAAACCTCTTCTAGATCTAAGGATTTCCTTCAAGCTTCAGGCCTCTATTTTCAATATTCCTCAAAATCTTCTCCAAAGCTAAGATATTTAGGTTTCAGCCATTGGTTCCCTCCACCCATGGTGCCCTAATCTCCTTTTTACTCAATTTCATGAGTTAAAGCTTATTTTACAAATGGGTTTAATATTATGAACATGTCTATGAACTATGTTAAAGCTATGTAAAGTTGTGACTGTTTTGCTATGTTTTGAGTTATAAATTTTTGATCTGTTGTTAGATTTGATGAGGGTTTTTGATGTATATTACTTGAGGGTGTTTCAATGTGTTGAGTGATGGTTTTACAATGGATTTTCTTGCATGATTTCATCTCTGGTCTTGTATCCCCATTACACACCCGCCAAGTGTTTGATAAGATATCCGACTATGATTTCTTGAGGAATTGAAGGTCCAAAGCATGAGATATGATATAAATGATGTTATGATGATGAGATGAGATTCTATATATGATAAATCCTATATAAAGTGTCGCATTAGACCATGCCCAATTCGGGGGACTAAGAGTCCAAATACCCTAGATAAAGGTTCGTACTCATCAACCTAGTGAAGAGTTTGTACTTCACCACCAAGGTGATGGAGTGGCATCATCATCAACCTAGATGGGGGTTTGTACTCATCAACCTAGTGAGGGGTTTGTACCTCACCACCTAAGTGATGGGGTTGCATCATCACCAACCTACCAAGGGGTTTGTACTTTGGAAAGCTAGCTTGGTCTCTTCTACACATATGATATCCAATATGAGTATGAGTTACTTAAGCATGTTTTACTTATGCATTGATTATACATGCCATATTATTATATTATGACTATTGCCTATTGTTATGCATTTTTATTATGATTCCTATCTCTTGTTGCATTGCATCCTACATACTTAGTACATTCAAATATACTAATGCATACTCTTGCCTACATGATATCACCATGTAGGAACTGGAGTCCAAGATGATCATCCTCCTCCTCTACGTGGCTAGATCAGTACTACTCAGGCTTGTTGTTGAGTCCTCCACTTTGAGGACCTTAGTCTATATTGCTCTTATTATGTATTGAGACATTCTTCTTTATGCTCTATTTTGACTATGAGGGTGATCCCGATTGCTTTGTCTTGGCCCCCGCTCTTATCTATGTAATAGAGGTATTTGTTGGACATGTTATGTATCGATGATATGAGTTTGACTCTTGCCTCTTGATTATGATGTTATGCAATCTTTACCCTTAGTCACTTTGCCCCTATTCTCACTCTTTTGTGTCTTTTATATGTTTTTGGGACCAATGATATGTAATGACAGGTTAAGAGGCTTGTTTGGGGTTCCTTCGGGTTCCCCTTTCTCCTGGTCACATCTAGGGCCCTAGGCTTGGGTTATGACATATTGACTCCCAAAAATGCATATTTCAAAAATGCTAGGAGTGCTTTCAATTCTAACACCAATAGGTCTTCTATGGAAGGCTTTGTGGGTGGTGACTCTCGATGCTGCAAGTCTAGCTCTAATTTAGTTTGGTGTCTAGGACCGAAAGATACCACTAGAGCATGTACTATCTCCTTATGGTCAGGGATACCATCGCTGTCGAAGTTCATGAATACTGCCTCCAAAGTGTAAACACCTAGTCTTATCTCAAGTGGTACTTCTGGCTCAGCATCATCAACAATCTCGATAGTCAAAACCACTCTCACATCATTGTCATTCCTTGCTTGTTGGCACACATTGAACATGACCTTTTCCTTCCTAAATATGAAGTTGAGCATACCCTTCTCCATATCCACCAACATGCGACTAGTAGCTAAGAAAGTCCTTCCCAAAATAATAGGAACTTCAAAATCAACCTCACAATCAAGGATCACAAAATCTGCATGGAAAATGAATTTCTCCACTTTTACCAACACATCATAGAGTATCCTTACAGGCTTCTTCACCATTTGATCTGCTATCAACAACCGCATGTTATTTAGAGTAGGGGTACCCCAAACCAGAATTCTTATAAACCATAAGAGGCATCAAATTGATACTAGCACCCAAATCACATAGTGCCCTTGCAAACTCCACATCTCTTATAGTGTAAGTTATAGTGAAAGCACATGGGTCTTCACACTTTTGACCCAAGGACTTAGTAGTGATAGCACTACAATGTTGAAGCTTTTGAGAATGCTCTTGACTCACCGTGCACTTTTTGGTAACCAAATCCTTCATACACTTTGCATAACCCGACATTTTCTCCAAAGCTTCAATAAGAGGGATATTGATAGATATTTTCTTAAGCATAGAGAGAAAGTGCTTCAACTTGCCTTCCTCCTCCCTCTTTTGAGTCTTTGAGGGAAAGGAGGAGGATGCCTTGGGATAGCCTTATACCTCTGTGGCTCTTTAGCCACCTCACTCACCCCATCTTTGACACTATCATCTCCTTCAACTACATCTGTATCTGGAACTATCTTCTCACAAACATCTTTAACCTCAACCGGCATAGGAGGATCAATGGTGCTCTTGCCACCCCTAGTAGTAACCGCCATACAGTGCCCTTCATTCTTTGGATTTTGGACTGTGTTGCTAGGCAATGTACCTTTTAAACCTGGTTCAAATGAGTTGACACTTGACCAAATTATTGCTTAAGCTATTTAACAGCCACAGAATGAGACTCTGTCTTTTGATTAGTGCTTGAAATATAGGATTTCATGCCCCTTAGAGTTTCATCTTGTGTCTCCACCTTCTTCAACAAATGATCAAACATTTACTCGATTACAGAATTGCTTGTACCACCATCTCAGTTATTTGGTGGCACATATGTACCACTTCTGAAACCATCTCTTCTAGCCCAATCGGCTTTTGGACCCCTGTTCCTCTCATAATAACCACCTCGGTTGTCTCTATAAGCTCTATCTCTACCATTGTTCCGACCTCAGTTTCCTTGAGCTTGGCACCAATAGTCCTGATTGGATCCTTGGGTGTTGGTCCAAAAACCCCCCGTCTAGGATCATTTACAAAGCAAGCATCCTCCTCAAAATAAGACTTCTCATACATGGGTGCACATGGAGGTTGATGAAGTATCGCATTTGCTCTTGCTTGATTCTGCTTGATCACAATATCCATGTTTGTGCGAAGTTGAGCATGTTTTTGCATAATCTCTTCACTGATCTTTGCTTTCTCTGAACCAACATTGATAGCACATGAATTCCTCATAGAAGCTCTATCCTGTTGTCCCCATGCATGATTTGTCCTGACCACTTTCTCCATACGTTCGGCAATCCTTGCAAATGGTTGATCTAAAAACATGCCCCCCCCATAATGGTGTCAGCACAGAATTGACTATTCTCATCAAGGGAATGGTAGAAGATCTCCACCAAGGCATCATCAACTATCTTATGGTCAGGAATGCTCCTCAAACGCTTAGTAAACTGCTCTTATGTAGTGCTAATTTAATCACTAAGAAGTTGCTCAAAGTTGTTTATCTGATCCTTTAACTTGAGCTTTTTCGATCTAGTGAAGTACCTCTCAAAAAAAGGCCTTCTGCAAATCTTCCCAATTAGTGATTGAACTCTGTGGGAACTCAGTTAGCCATAACGTAGCATTGCTTGTAAGAAATAATGGGTAAATACGAAGTCCCACAGCATCAGTGGATAGATTTTATGTCCCCACCATACCCTTACAAATAAAATCCACATTGTGCAAGTAGCTATGTGGATGCTCTGATAGTAGGCCCCCAAATAACCTAAGATTCTGCAGCATCTGAAGTAACCCACGAGAAACTGCGAACTTTGTGTCAGCCTGTAGTGGTGGCAACACAATAGTCCCGGTCACATTTGTAGCCATAGGGTTCAACCTGTACTGATTCCACTGATAAGCATTGTCAATCCCGAGGTTGTGGAATATTATCCAAAGGGGGTGGATTTTCATTTTGATCAATCATTAACATTCCGATTGAAGGTTGCATTACCCGCGATGTTAGGATTTTCTTGGGCCTTTCTTCTTGTAATTCTTTGGATCTTTCGATCAAGTGGAGTTAAGGGATTGCCTTGACTCCTAGTGTTGGGCATAAACTACTAGTATACCCTGTAAAGAAACAAAAAAAAAGTAAAATACAAGGGAAATAAGGATTAACACTTGAATTACAATTACTAGTGAATTCAATTAAGTCTAGTCGTATTCCCTGACAATGACACCATAGTCTTCGATCAAACTCAAGTTACACCTCTCTTTTGGAGGATAAAGTGGTCATTGTCAAATATAAAACCTAATCAAGGTTAGGGTCAAATCCCACATAGAATGCGGTGACTCACAACGAATTCACCAATATGCAATTCAAGTAATTAACAACTTAATTTCCCGAAGGGGTGGTTTGCATGTTCAACAAGAAAATAAAAATGCCTAACTATCACAAGAGACAATCAATAATGGAGAGAAACTTGAGTGTATTGTGTTTCCCATGATTCACTAACTCAATATCCCCAGGTAACCCAATTATTGGCTAGAGTATAGGATGTAGGACGGTAATTTAAGTTCACCAAGCCTTGGGTCAAAGGTGAGAAGCGAATTTCACTATGTGACTTGGCCCATATCCATAGTGTGCAATACTAACCATTACCCACAGTCCTAGTCAACCTTCCCTTTGTCTAGTTTGGTTAATTAGATGAGAACGCATAATTGAATCCTTTTAATCAATCTACTTTCCTATTCATTACCACCTGGATCAGGAAGGTAACAATAGGCAAGTTCTAATGTTTGCCACCACTAGAAAACATGCAAAATGAAGAGAACTGATTAATTCATTCAAATACCCATTCCAAGAATAGCAAATTACCCGGGTTCATTTGGTTAGATTTTCCTGGTTCCCACAGCTCCAACTTGTGGATTTAGCTACTTATGCTATGGGTAGATAAAGAAATTATGGATTGGGAAAACATAATTAAACACTTACCCAATTGAATTGAAGAATAAGCAAATCCAAAGTTAATTGAGAATCACAAGATTTGAAGATCCAATTAATTCAAAAGTGTATTCTCCTCCAAATATTAAGGTCTCCAAGTATAAAACCCTAAAAGTATTTTCTAATAACATTCTCCACTGTACTCCCCACAAAAAGAACCTAAAAATTATTATTTATAGTAATGAAAGGTAAGTCCTGAAAATAGAAAAACTGGTCAGCTAGTTTCCATGACAGGTCCTTACAAGTAAAGTGATTTACGAGTCATAATCGGTGTCTCGTATTCAGCTTCTTGAATCTTGGACTTCACTACCACGAATCCACTTTGTGAGTCATACACCGATTCACCACGCGTGTTGCACTCTTGTATACTTCATTTCCATTAACTGGTCCTTCACTAGAAATCTTTACAAAACCTCTTTGTACGACTCGTAGAGTGATCTATGACTCTTATAGAGGTCTCGCATAGCGGAACTTCAGAAATCATACTTCACTGAAATTTATCACGAAACCCTTCTCTACGACTCGTAGAATGCTCTACAGTCTGTAGAGGTTCTCGTAAGTCACCAAAAACCAGAAAAGTCAGTAATTTTTTCCCAAAGTCATGTCAACCTGCTTTCCTGCAAACTAAACACCAAAAACACATAAAAACCATAAATATCGCATTGAGAACAC
>JAABOM020104645.1:0-25561 GCA_011800125.2 Solanum clarkiae
TCGTATTTTATCTTTGTTACCTTTTCTCAATAATGAAAAACAATTTGAAAGAACCGAGTCGACCGCTAGAACTACTGCTCTTACTGGCTTTCCTCCAACTGGCACGATTGAACTCTCTTCTTTTTTTAACTCGAGAGAAATTTGACTTTCCTACTAGAAGTGATGCCATGCTGTTCTAAACATTACTTACGTCATCCAGTAACTGGGGGCCCATTTCAGACCAATCTAAGTAAAGCTTTGGGGAAAGGATTGCCTCCTTATCTTCTAAAGAACAGGAAGAATCTTAATATGCTATCACTTTTCTATTCTACCCTCTCATGGTTATAGAAGATTTTTTCTATTTGGTTCAAAAATGGCAATGAAAGAGGGTGATAACAGAAAGTGCACACTGCTATCTCATGATAGAATACGGTCCCTTTGGCTTGCCAGATCGAACTGGATGTAAATTCAGGAAGAGGCACCTTTTGGGACAAGGGTAAACTCGAAGCAAGAAAAGTGCAGATAGCAGTCAACAACCTTGTTGGGTAAGTTCCGACCCACATCTTCCTTTCGAACTACAAACATGGGAATCATTTGTTAAAATGGATTGGTCAGACCTATCCTATAATGGAATATGGATTATGACTGACTCGCTATTCACTCATTTTTGGGGTCATAATCATTATGTAGGAGAGATGGCCGAGTGGTTCAAGGCGTAGCATTGAAACTGCTAATCGGGAAATTTCCAAACGAACAATTTCAACGTGTTGAGGAAGTATGTTGGAGACCCTAATTCCATTGTGCCTTTAGAGGTGGTTAATATAAAATATATTTAGCTTATAAGGAAGTTTCAATGGAAATCTTTGATAGGCAAGTGAAAAGATTGAGAAAGAAAGATATTGTATCCGTCAAAGTCCTTGCAAGTTGAAAGCGCCACTTGGGAAGTCGAAGTGGATATAAAAGAGTGATACACCTATACCTTTTATTCTAATAAAGCTTGAGGTAATATGAATTTCCTATCTTAGAACCTCCTTTCCTTGCATGTCATTTTCATGTCATCTAGGTCGCATTATAAAAGATATTTAAGTCATGGCTTAAAGATTTTACATGATGCATATGTTTCATTTTTGTGTGTGGTGCATGTGTTCCCTTCTTTAGAGCTTGCCTTTAGCATATTCGGTGACAAGTGATCCCAAGGGGGAGATATTGTAAGGCCCCACATGTTGGAGGGTGTAAAGGTGCGTAAGAAATGAAATCTGAAATTTTTTTGAGTACTAGTGGTTCTACGGAAGGGCCTATGGGCCATAAGCATCACCATAGGCTGCATCTTAGGCTCGTGGAATGTTGGCCAGACTTGGTGAAAATGAGGATTTTTGAAGTTAAGTATATACTTTGTCAGACGACCCATATATCGACTTACGAGTTGTAAGTCCAATCATGGAATGGGATTCAACGAAAGTTTTTAAGAGTCTAAAATGTTATCAGGTGAAACCCCATTCTTACAGCCCATAGACTGGACCACTGTCCTTAAATGGGGCCTCGTTGTCTGTCTGACAAGATTTTAAAAGATGTAAATTTGACATTTTCTGTTACCCTAATGTTATACAAGATCGTTTAAACCCCCTAAAGGACCCCATTTAGCCCTTTACAACCCTAATGTACCCTATTCTCACTTATTACAAAAATACTCTCAGTCCTAAACTCATCCCAAGTTCTTCAAGGTTCTTAAAGGAGGGTGAAATTAGGGTTTTGGTTTCCTTATCTCCAAACCAGACTTTTCCTATATTTAATTACTAAGGTATATCGGTTTTATTGTGGGAACCTTTCCTCCACAAGTCCAACTATTCTTCCTCTTCAACTACATGAAATTTATGGTTATCTATGGATATGTTTATGAACCCTTTTAAATGACAATATTATGAAGAAACTTATGATGTTCTACCCCTGTACATAATTATGCGTTGAAAAGTCTTATGAAATTGTTGAATTTTTATGAGAGGTTTGATGATACCATAGCTAAGTCTTGTTATTCTATATGGTGCATTATTTTGAATAATGTTCAAGTAGTTCCATTTTACTCCTTTCAAGTCTTTTTCTTTTGAGTTGCATGGTTTTAAACCTATGTACATTTATCCATCATGATTTTATTTAGGTTTTATGCCAAGCTTCTATGATGTTGTGGGCCTTATAGCTAGATTATGCAAACTAAGTATGGTTTTAAACCTATGTACATTTCACCCCGCATACTTAGTACATTCCAAGTATTAACACATACTTTTGCGTACATGATCTAACCATGTAGGGACCAAAATTCTTGTCCATCTCCCTCATCCACGTGGCTAGATGATTCGATTGAAGATCACTTCTGGTGAGTCCTTCACTTCGAGGACAATAGCCATTTACTGTCTTGCCTTATTAAGACTTGTATTTCCATGGATATTATTTTTTGAGGATGATCCCGAGAGATATCTTGGCTCCCATTCCATTGGCATTCGAGGTGTTGTTAGATATTTGGATATGTATGCATTGAGCCCAACTCTTATTATGCTATGTAGTATGAAAGGCTCTCTTAGTCCTTATTCCCTCTTATATGTTGAAGGCTTGTTATATGGATGGGATGGAAGTCCTAAGCCCCTAATTGCCCCATAGCGTGAGTCATACTTGCTCTCCGCTTACACTTTTTTTGCAATGTGATCCATGCTAATCCTCTTTCCCACAACATCCCCATAGTGTGAGTCCAAAGTCTTGTTTTTCCTAGAAATGATGTGTTATTTGCTTTAATTTTTGCTTCTGCAGCCAAGGATGTGCCATCCATGGTTAAGAGGCTTGTTTGCGGTTCTTTTGATTTCTCCATTCGTCGTGATATGCCTAGGCCCTAGGCTTGGGTTCTTGATAGAAACCTAAGATTTTAGTGATTTTGAATAATTATGTTTGTTGGTGTGTAGAGGTGAAATTTTTGGAGTGGTTATAAAAGCTGAGGAGTTTCAACATTCCACGGATCATTGAGTTGCAATGATGATCCCAAATCTGGTCATCTTTTGGGTCAATTGATGGCCCTTGAGTTTTAGTCAAATTCAATGTTCAAAGTGAATATTTGGTGGATCACCGAATTGATTCAGCAATGAGCAGTATCACCGCCTTTTGGTTTATCATGGAGGGACTAAGTTTCTATAAGAAAAGGCAGTGAAATATACATTCGGCGTATCATCGAATGTGTGGGCCGTATAAGTCGGTGTCGCTGAATTGCATCATCTGATCGGGTAACCTTCTTTTAAAGTGAGCTTTCCACTTTTTCACTTTTTACTTTTCAATTTTGTTACTACTAAGCAGTCATCACTCCTCTAGTGTCCATTTTTCATCATTTTCATCGGGATTGAGCTTTATTCTCATGAAACAATCATTATTGTCATCCTCGTCATCTTTGAATCATCACTTTGGCATATCTATGGCCTTTTTCCTAATTTTATGTTATTTTTGGGCTTGGTATTGCTTGAGCATAGTTGTGCAACTATGTTGGTCATTGTGTGATGTAATAATCAATGGAGATTGTATTTTGTTATGTTGGACTGTTATTGGTGAAACCCTTTTGCTCAATTTTGCACTTGTTTATATGGGTTATTGATTTCTTTGGATTTTGAAGATATCGATTAAGGATATAGGGTGGTTCAAGCATATGATTGATGTTCTTGGTTCCTAATTAGTGTCATAGTTCGTAATGAAGCCCAATTTGATTGAATGGTTCTTGTTTTGTACTTTTAGTTCGGTTCATGAACTTGCTTGAATTGAATTTGTTATGGTTGTGTGTTTTATGGTTTTATTTGGATCATGCCAAGTGTGTGAATTTTGAGTAACCAATGAAATTAATCACCTGACTTGAACTTAACCGATGATGGAGTAAGTGATGTCTTTTATATGGGTAAAGTCATTGTTTGGTTGAATTCATTACAGGGTTTGATTGTTAGGAAGCATTTGATATGTTCCTGTGGGAATATGTGTTGTTGAGGTATGTGTTGTGATATTTTTCTCATTTTGTTGATTGTCGGCTTAAAATTTATGTTTTGGGGAAACTTGTATTGCTAGCCAACTTCGGGGAACGTCAGAATCATTTTGACAAATGGCTTATTTGACGATTCATCAGATCGCCACACAAATTTCCAATTGTGACATCTTGCAAGCCCTGAGTTTTATCATATTCAATAACACCTCCCACATGACTCAGAATTTCCTTGTAGTGTATTTATTGAATATAAAAATCCATATGTTATTTGGCAAATCTGAGATCATATTCCTTTTCAGGAGTAAAAATTATATAGGAGAAGGATCACCTTTGTTTTTTAGGTCAATTATATCAAATAATAATTTTTCAATTAATTTGGGCCTTAACCAGAAGAGTAAGTGACCTGTCACGACCTAGACCTAGAGCGTAGATGTAACATGGTGAATGAGAAACCCAAGGGTTATCAAACAAACGTCTTAGCATAACCTTTGCACATCCTTGTTTCCCGAAATGTAAGCAAGCATAAAATAAATCATTTCTAAGGGAAACAAAGCTTTGGACTCATGCTATGGGGATAAATAAGAGGATGTGATTTGCATGAATCACATAGTAAGCAATAAATAAGGGGACCATAAGTATTACTCAAGATATAGGGAAATAGGGACTTAGGACTTTCATCACCTTATATCAACATCAACATTATCAAATAGCATCACATAAGGAATAGAGGCTAAAAGATAAGTCTCCATAAAACCTTAACATCTCATTATGTACATAGCATAGTATCCAACAATCCCTCTAAAAGATGAGTAGTGTGGGGGCCAACACAAGTCTAGGGTTCAACCTCAAACTTGAAAGTAAAGTATAATGAAGTTTCAATATAAGCAAGATAGAAATCAGATATTGTCCTTGGACTAGAGGACTCACTACAAGTAAAATCTTCTATGATCCAAATTCTAGCCATGTGGAGGATATCGAGGGGGGTCGGTCCACGCATAGTGAAATAATGTAGGAAAAAATATGCATCAATCATTTGAATTTACTAGTATGTGGGCATGAAATGCACAAAACATAATTCATGAAGCTAGTGAACAATATGATCATTTAGAAACATCATTTGAACCATAAGATATAAGATAATGCATATCGGTCGATAAGGGATGTATAAGTAATCTATCTCCTTGATCTTGGAGTAACGAGGGACACGAAATACTGTGCATAAGTAAAATAGCCACACTTTTTGCAAAAAGATTTCTCTTATATCAAAGGAAGAACCATCTAGCATAAATGAAACCCTAATAATAATAATAAAGGGCACCTTACATACTTGGAAAGAAAGTCATATACCTTTATGAGAAATACCAATGCCAATACAAAGGGACCATGTCATATGTGTAGAAAACCATGTAAACTTTAGTGACAATGAGTTATATGAACTTTAGGACACTTTTGGACATGACATAAAGGAACCAACATAATCATCATAAAAGGGTACCTTGGGACCATAAGAAGAACATGAACATGTGTGAGAAAAACTTTTAACCGACATAAACCATATGAGCTAAGTCATAGAGTCCTGATGTTTGCCCTACATTGAAAGAAGGGGGAAGTCACTTCCCAAGGTAACCTCCTAAGATGCCTAAGTGGATCCACTAAGGCTTGATAGTGAGCAAGCCTCTACTAACGGGTGGTCTAGAAATCAACCTCTACTAGCGGGTGACCCCTATTTCCTACAGTGACACCTCGGTGATAATGGAATTATACAAATGGTGTCTTGCCCTAGCTATGAGGAGTATCCACATATATCTCAAGGTCCACTCAGTACTAAATGTGGCTCTCATGGAATTATCATGCACATAAACTATAGAATCATTTAGTATGGAGAGGTATTCTACTAATCCATCCCATAAACATTAAGAAATAATAGAGGGTTATTCTACTAACCTATGCTTATCAAAGGTATTCGACTTATCCATCCATAAGCCTTTTGAGCATAGATCATCATCATAAGGATAGCTCCTAAACTTTGTCTATGTCTCTACTATCAACCCATCATCGTCTCATAATTTTTAATAGATGAAGGACATATACCTCAATCATTCATTTATACAAAATTTCATAAAACTAGTCCATTTAGACCCATAAACATAAGTACAATCATGACCACAAGAGGGATTTACATTGATGCATAACCTTCATAAGATTTTATCAAATTTCACAACATACTTGATATACCTCATCCTCCATTACATTCAGGAACTTACGTATATAGAGTGAAACTTTTCCATCATAGATAAGAACTTCATCATTACATCCTCACCATTAGAAATTATTAATTATTAGAAACCTCTGTGTGACAATCGGGTGGGCTCATGAAAATAACTTTAAATCATGTAACCCAACAGGATTATGCATAAATTTAATGAAAATCATCTATTTAAATCATTCTTAGATAATCCACCAGAATCGTGCATATCATCTTTTAAAATTAGACATAGAATCATGTAACTTATCTCATAAAATCATCAATTCCATCACAACATCATACTTCCATAACTTTGAATCTCATAAATAACTTCTTAATTGAAAACTCTTAAAATCAACTTATGTATTTCATGTAATAGATGAAGAATATCGACATAATCCATGCTTAATAGAATTATGAAGAACCCATAAGAAATCACCATTAAAACTTGAAGAATTTAGTTAATTAGGTTTTAGGACTTCATGGATAAAAAAACCCATGAATGAAACCTTGAAGCTTAAAGAAGAAGACTTCAAGAGCTTTGGGATTCCTTTTTGAAGCTTTGTCTTCAATGGGGATAACTTGATCTTCAAGAAATTTGGGAGAACTTGATGGAGGATTTTAGAGAGAAATTTGATAGGATTTGAGAGTATTTAGAGAGAGGATTAAGTTCAAAAATAAGAGAATTTTTTGTGCATTTACGTATATAAATGTAACGACCTTATTGGTCATTTTTCAACTTATCTATAAAAATGACTACTTTTCCCTTTCATAAGTTGCTATGGACCTATTTTGAACTATTTTTATTGTTGGAACCAAAATTTGGAGTTTAAAAGTTGAAAATATGAGTTTTGACATTTTTGAAAATTTAAGTTGTTGAAAAATTGAATTTTTATACCATCCTGAGTTTTGGGTGTCAAATTAAAAATTAGTTGATTACATCAGCTTTGAAACGTCGAACCCGGTCTAGGAGAAGTTACATAATGGAATTCAGAGTTAAATAAAGATTTTAGGCCTAAAGTTGCATTTTTAGTTATTTTCGGAGCCAAAGTTTGACTTTGGTTAATATTCAGAGTTCAGAAGCTCGGTTCAAAATTCTGACAGTTTGAATAGTTTCGGATGGTGAAATTAACGCTAGAAATGGTCTCGTCATAATTTTTAGAGTTGCCAACGACAATTTTGGTATTTTGAGTTTAAATTAGTTTTATTGAGTTGCATTGTTAAATGTGGTGAGCAGGCCTCAAAACTGAATTCTAATTATTTTGTTGAAATCGGATAGTCGTTTCTAGTATGCATACTTGTCTGGTATGTGAAATTTGGACTCCGGATGAGTCCTGAGGGTTCATTTTGAATTTTTATTACAACTGATATACTTGTATTCGGTGCAGCCTACGTTTGTTCACTGCAAACATGCCTAGGGATCAACGTTCATGGACGTGAAAATATTTACTATTCGTATTTGTGGCAAGGCCTCGGTGTTTATAACTTGTTCATGGGCCTCATTCCGTATTTGTGGAGCATTATTGGGCCTTCCCCTCCGGTTCATGAGCCTCGCCCCGTGTTCACTATTTTTGACGTGATAGTATTAAATTCAAATTCCACCATTTTTACTCTATTGTAGAATATTTCAAGCTTTTGGGACGATCTTTGACGGAGGCTTTTGTGAAAATCTTTTGGGTAAGTGTTTCTATCATTATTTTAATTGATTTTCATGATTTTTATCTTGATTTTATCTTGAATTTCATGATTTTAAGTGTTAGAAATCATGATATTTTTTAGTTTGTGATTTGGACACATTAATTGATGATTTCTCCTACGATTTGAACTCAATTTTCGTGGAATTTTTGCACCCAAACTTTTTACTTGCTTCGATTCGTATTTTCAAATCCATTTCTAGATTTAGAAACTTTAAATTCTAGCCCTAATTTTGATCATTTTTCCCTAAGCCTAATTTGTTCCAATATGGTATCAAAATTCATCTCTTGATCTGTAGTATATATTTTTGATAGCGATTGGTTGATTCAGTAATCATTTGGAGGCTTGAGTTGATTGAAAGCTTGTCCGGCTGCAATTTCGGTATCGAGCTAGGTTCGGCTAACTATTTGGGGACTAGATTTGAGTTATCAGATGTGTCTTTGTAATAATTGTAAGATTTAGATTGATTCATGAGTAAACGGGCTGATATGATAGAGTGGTGATTGAAATATGATACCAGTTATGCTGAAATTTGAGGAAATTGTGACTGTTGATAAATTGAGATGAAATTGTGAGAATTGAGATATTTTTGATGCTATTGTGACAGCTTGAGACTCGTGCTATTATTTTGAAGTTTTGTGGCAATCTTTATGGCATTTTGAGATACTTTTGAGGATATTCTGTATAATTTGGGATGAGTGAGGTTCGATGATGTTGGTGCACTTAACCATTGATATAAATATGATGCTTTGAGACATTGATGATGGTTTGTGGTACTAGTTCTGACACTTATTATTATTTCCCATGATTTTATGATGCTTATACATCAACATTCTCGTCATGATGTTATTATATATCTTGATTTGTATAATTGACATGCATTTATTTCATATTACATTATACCCCCTTGACTCGGTAGGAGGAAAGGTAAGATGTTCTTCTTTTGAGATGTACCACTTTCGAAATCTCTTGACCTAGGCAGGAGACAAGATGGAGATGTACTACTTGTTATGAAACCCCTTGACCTAGGCAGGAGCTAAGAGTGAAATGTTTCACTTGTTAAACCCCTTTATTGCGGGTAGGTGGCAAGGTTGAGATATTATGACACCCTTTGACTAGGGGTAGGTCACAACTGAACAAGGACATCATAAAGTATCCACATAGGCTTCTTGACTATCTTGTCTTCCATCAACAACTACATTGAAGCCGGAGAGGGAGCTCCCAAGCCTAACTTCTTATACAATGCAAGAGGCATAAGATTGATGTCAGCTCCTAAGACGTATAATGCCTTTGCAAAATTAAAAACTTCGATGGTGCAGGGAATGGTGAATGCTCCAGGGACTTCTTTCATTTTCACCAAGGATTTAGTTGCAACAGCTCTACAATGAGGAAGATCATGAGCAAGCTCTTGATTCATATTCCTCTTCTTATTAACCAAATCCTTGATAAACTTTAAATACCTTGGCATTTGTTTGAATGCGTCTATAAGAAAAAGATTGATGGACAACAACTTCAACATAGATACGAACTTTTGAAACTTCCTTTCCTCATTCTTCTCCTTTAACCTCTAAGGGAAAGGTGGTGTTCCTCAGTATGGGTTTCAAACTTCTTGGTACAACCACATAGTCTCCCATAATATCCTTGGCCTGCTCCTCTCTATTCTTCGATTGTACTTCATTCTCTGCGATCTCCTCTCTAACATCATTATCTACTACCGAAAGTGGTGGGTCTGTTGTCTGCTTACCACACCGTGTCATCACTTCCATAAAATGTCGATTATTCTTTATATTCTGCACTGTGTTTATTGGCAGCGCACCCTTCTATCGTTGGTTTAACTACGTCAGCATTTGACCAAATTGCTTCTCCAATAGTTTGATGGCAACAACATGAGACTCAATCTTTTTTGCTTAATCCCTGATATATCATCTTTCATTTCCTTCAATGTCTCATCCTATGCATGAACTTTCTTGAGCAATTTTAAACATCTCCTTAATCCTCGAGCTACCAACTCTATAATGATGATTTGGTAGTGGTACATATGCTCCATTATGATCTTTTACTATACCCATCTCTGTGTGCCTAGTCAACATCTCCATCTTGGCCCTTTTTCCTGTCTTAGTATCCTCAGTTATTGTCTACCAAATAAATCAGTAAAAGAGACCTTAAAAAAGAGACGTCAATGTTAGGTCGCTATAATGCAGATAGTTCTCTAAAAGTTTTTCTAAATTTTTCAGAAAAGAGAGTTCATATGGTCTCTAGTTTATTATTTATTTTTATTTTATATTTTACTAAAGGAGACCACATGAGGTCACAATTTTATAATTTACTTTTATTTTATATTTTAAAAAAGAGACTTTATGAGGTCTCTATACTTAATTAAATTCATATAAATAGAGAACTCATGAGGTTGCTTTTTCAAAACATACATGACAGAAAAGTAACCTCATGAGGTCTCTTTTTTAGAAAAAAATGGGCAGCTTATTACTACTTTTGCAACTTCTCAGCTGTCATTTAATTCAATATATATTTTACTCAGCCAAATCAAACTAAAAATGTTACCAACAATACAAAAAAAATACAAACAACAACAACAGCATACCCAGTGTAATCTCACAAGTGGGCTCTGGGGAGGATAAAATGTACGCAGACCTTACCAATACCTCATAGAAGTAGAGAGGTTGTTTCCTAGGAACCCTCATTTCAAAAACCCATAAGCAGAATAAACTAGATATGCCAACAAGGAAAAGAAATGGAATAGAGATGGCGACTAATAACGAAAAACACATAACAATATGTAAATACGATAAAATTAACTCACATAAGACTAATCTGAACAAACATGATATAAACCCGACTAAACTTGCAACCCCACTATACCCTAACGCCAGACATCCACCTAACCCTACCAACCAATTAGACTGCTACTCTAATTCGTAATGTCCACTCCTTTCTATCTAAGGCTATGTCCTCGGTGAGATCAAGTTTCACCATATCATGTCTAATCACCTCCCCTAATACTTCTTTGGTCTGCCTCTACCCCTTCGTGTAGCTCCAAAAACAAACCTCTACACCTCCTAATAGGAGCATCGGTACTCCTTCTCTGCACATATCCAAACCATCGCAGTCTTGCTTCCCTCATCTTATTAGCCATAGGGGCCACCTCTAGCTTTTCCCTAATGGTCTCATTCCTAATCTTATCAGCCATATGGGCCACCTCTACCCGACCACCCCTTTGGAACTTACACCCAAGATGAACCCTCTTGGCCTCATGCCCCCTTCTCTTTACAACCTTTTCCTCCTCCATTATCTTAGCATAGGTCAATAACCAAGACAAGCCCATGTCACTAATTAGCATGGAAAACCGACATTCTTCACTCACTAAGTCGGAGACCCCCATTACAAACTTATTCATCCTAGATCTAGGATCGACAACGAAATGAGTCGCATACTTTGAAAGTTGATTAAATTTTAGGGCATACTCTCACACACTCATAGCGCCTTGTTTCATGTTCATTAACACTACCAACTTAGCTTCCCTAAGATCAAGAGGGAAGAACCGATTATAGAAGGCTAATTTGAACTCCTTCTAAGGTACCACATTACCAATTCTCTTCTCCTTCTTCCATTGATCATACCATATTTGGGCTACCCCTTTGAGTTAGTACGTAGCCAACTCCGCCTTTTTATTCCTCCTAACACCTATGATATTCAAGATCTTGTAGACCTCATCAATGAACTCTTGTGGGTCTTCATCCACCTTTGACCCATAGAACACCGAAGGATTCATTCTCATGAAGTCCCTTACCCTAGCTCCTGTGGTAGTAACACAAGGCACTTGGGCCCCTTGGTTGACTTGGTTGGCCATAACTTGGGCAAGTATAGTGGAGCCTCCTGGAGCTAACCATTGGTATGTTGCTCCTCCGGAGTTTGGGCCCTTCTTCTTCTAGTGTTTGGCATGATCTAGCATAGCAAAGAATAATTGTTAGGGGGAAAACCTTACCACATCTCTATAGCACGACTTAGAGCACGAAGAAGGGAAACATTTCCTAAAACGCCTCACAGCCTCCTATTCATAATCATGGCACACTTCACAACCATGAATAGGACTCTAATCGACATGGTGTGTTAGACTTTGAGGATCTATCAACCTAGTGCTCTAATAACAAGTTTGTCACAGCCCAAGTCTAGGGCCTAGACATGACATAATATTTGGGGAACCCGAAGGAACCCCGAACAAGCCTCTTAACTTATCATCACACATCATCGGTCGCAGAAGCATATAAAAGATATAAAGAGTAAGAATAGGGGCAAACGGACTACGGGAAAAGCTTGCATAACATCATAATCAAGAGACAAGAATCAAACTCCTATTATAGATACATAATATATCCAACAAACACCTCTAATTCTTAGATAAGAGTCGGGGCCAAGACAAAGCAACCGAGCTCACACTCATAGTCAAAATAGAACATAAAGAAGAATGTCTCAATACATAATAAGAGCAACATAGACTAAGGTCCTTGAAGTGGAGCACTCACCAACAAGCATGAGCAGTACCGATCTAGCCACGTGGAGGAGGAGGATCAACTTGCGCACTAGTTCCTATATGGTGATATCATGTAGGCAAAAGTATGTGTTAGTACGTTTGCATGTACTAAGTATGTAGGATGCAATGCAACAAGAAAGAGGCATCAAAATTAAAATGCATAACAAGGCTATAGGCATAATATAACTATATGGCATATATGATCAAATGCATAAGTAAAATATGCTTAAGTAACTCATACTCATATAGGATATAGCATGTGTAGAAGAGACCAATCTAGCTTTCAAGAGTACAAATTCCTTGGTAGGTTGGTGATGATGCAACCTTGGTGAGTTACAAACCCCTCACTAGGTTGATAAGTACAAACCCCATCTAGATTGATGATGATTCCGCCCCATCACCCTAGTGGTGAAGTACAAATCCCTCACTAGATTGATGAGTATGAACCCCATCTATGTTATCTGAGCTCTTGGTCCCCCGGATTGGGCATGGTCTAAAGCAACACTTTATATATAATTCATTATATACATAAGCTCATTTCATCATCATAACATCATTCATATCATAACTCATGCTTTGTACCTTCAATTTCTCAAGAAATCATAGCCGGACATTTTATCAAACACTTGACCGGTGTGTAATGGGGGTGCAAGAGTATGTAAGAAAATCCATTGAAAAACAATAAAACCAACCCTTTGCAACACCTTCAAACAATATACATCAAAACTCCTCATCAAATCTTACATTAGATTCAATATTTATAGCTCAAAACATAGAAAAACAATCACAACTTTACATAGTTTTAACATGATTCATAGACATGTTCATACTAGTAAACCCATTAGTAAATCAACTTTAAATAATGCAAATTGAGTAAAAAAATGAGATTAGGGCACCATGGGTGGAAGGAAACAATGGGTAAAACCTACATACCTTAGTTTCGAGGATGCTCTTGATGAAGATTGGAAACGGAGACTTAAAGCTTGAAGAAAATCCTTAGTTCCGGATATGAGTTTGAGACTTGAATTTGAGAGTGAAAAATATGGTTGTGTTTGTGTGAGTATTCGAGAATGTTTAGGATGATATGAGGGTGAAATACGGCTAAGTATAGGTAAGAACACGTTTGAGAACATTTTGGCCTAGGACCAAGAAGTCTTGGACTGAGATAGAAAAACAAGGCAAAAAAATGTATAGCAGCACACCTTTGGCGCATCGCACTAGGGGCGCGAATCGTCTCTAGAAATCACATTTTTATGATTTTCAAATTTTACTGTAGTATCTCTTAAATTGGGGTTAGACCATTTTTCCATTAATTTTGAATCCTTGAACAAGAATATAAAGTCCGATTTTCAATATCGCGCACAAATTTTGAGATATATAGAATTTAAAATTTTGAAAATTCTGAGGTATATTTTCGGGCACTTTTTAGGGTCATTTCAATAGGTACTAGTTTAGTATCTATATAGCATAATGTTTGGATATCACGAACTGGCATAGTAGTGTACCCCTATATGTAATGAATTATTTCCCAGTTATTAGTTTTGGTAGTTTTTTCTCCACAGTTAACAATGCATCTAGAAAATGAGGACAACATATATGATTTAGAATCATCATTTAGTACGTACAAAGGCCACAAAATAGCCTAGCCTTAGTCTCTACTGAAGAATCAACAACTCATTTTCTTGTTTCTCAATTCTTCCTTTACAACATGTTTGAATTGAGGTGTTCTATGGTATGGCATGGTATAATTAGTAAGAGAACCACATTTTTATTACTTCTTTAACTACATGATATGGAATGGTTTGGTTTCATTGATTTGTAACTATGAAACCTCTCACCTTTTGAAACTACAAAATATTGAATTGTAATATTATAAATGATTGTCAATTGATTTGTAACTATGAAACCTCTCACCTTTTGAAAACACCAAACATTGTATTGTATTGTTATAAGTGATTGTTTTGCTACCATCTAATCAAAGTTTTGGTCTTGCATTCAATGTTTGTATCCAGTTTTTTTGGGTTGTTTGTTTAGACAATACGTTTGAACAAATAAAGCCACATGTGACTTCCATCATATTAGAGTAATTTTTGCCCCATTGTGGACTTTCATCAATCGAAACTCAAAAGTAGATAGAGTGAATATGCAAGACAAATCACAAACGTCATAGGTAAATTTGAAAACTTTTCTTCATTATTTAGTAATTTTTATTTCTAAACATTAGTTCACCCTTAGCTAAAGATTTTGGAACTAGAACAAAGCAATAATAGTCTATAGATGACCAACAAAGAATTCAGAAAGAAAACTCATAAATTAACTTATACAACTTAGCACATACTCACCTTTTATACCTGAAAAAGCCAAAAGATTACATCTTTGTTTTCTTGAAAGTTCAAGGTCACAGAACATTTTTTTTCAAAGAAAGTAGCTATCTCATAAGATTAGGTAAAACGTTATTGGATGATGAGACACCTGGTATAAAGGTAAGGTGCTGTCAAAGTACAACACTTTTGATACTTAAACATTAGAATTTTGTATGTTCTCAATGCACTATCAGTGGGTTTGATATGTTTTTATGTTTGTTTTGCGAGATTTTGGATTTGGCACAATTTTTGGGCAAAGTGTGCAGAAGTTGTTGAAAGTGAAGTTCCACGAGACCCTTTACGGGTCGTAGAGGATTCTACAAGCTGTAAAGTTAGTTTCGTGTGCAAATCAAGTGAAGGGTGTATTTCTAAATTTAATTCTATGAACATATAAACAAGTCGTAGAAGATATTATGAGTGGTAGACCTAGTATTATGTCCTGAGGTTTAGAAGGTGGGGATTTTACTGAAAGTCCATTAGATGAAACCCCCTATAAGCCATAGAATCTTATATGGTCAATGAGGTGCATCATAGAAGATATCCCTAGAATCGAAGCAGCAGCCCAAGAAAGCCCAATTACAGGTTGTAACCTGTTATACGGCTCGTAGAGACCCTCGTAGAGCTTGTCGACTCAGTTATCTTATTTCATTTTGTTTTTGTGTTTTAAACACAATGAAAATAGGTTATTTAAGTTTTCTTTCATGAGAATGAAGAGGGAAAAGTAGAAGAACATTAGAGAGTTTGAGAAACGGTAGTAAAACTTTATTTCATCTTTCAATTTCAATCTTGTGATTCTCATTGAAGAGTTTGGATTTCTTGTGCCTAATTCTTTTGTCTAAGTGGTCAATTATATTATTTACATTCACAAGTTTTGAATTTATAGTGATCATGAGTAGCTAAATCCACAATTAGTGTTGTGGGAACCATGAAGAACTAATAAAGAAAAATCGGATAATTCGTAATTCTTGAAAAATATGCATGTATGTATTAATTAATTCTATTTTATCAAATGCTTTCTAATGGTTGCTAATATTAGAACTCACCTAGTGTTACTAACTAGATCAAGGTAATAATGAATAAGAAAAGAGATTAATTAACAGAATTTGATTAGTATATCTTGTCTAATCAATCAAATTAGGCCAAGGGGAGATTGTACTAGAATAATAGGTAAGAGTTAGTAATGTTACATTATAGGAATACACCATGTCTCGTAGTGAAACTTGCCTCTCGCTTAGGCCAAAGGATTTTGTGAACTTAACTTACTGTTTTGCACTCTACACACTAGAAAAGAATTTGATTATCTGGTAATACTGAGTTACGGAATCATGGGAAACACAATATCCTACTTCCTTTTCATATTGGTTTAACATTTTTTTTAGCTTAGCATTATTATAAACCCTGTCCTCCCCGCATGTTTGTGGAGATAAGTTGGTTAATTGTCCCGAATTGCAACTGAATTCCTCTAAGTCTACCATATTCCCTGTGGGTTCGACCCTAATCTTGGTTAGGTTATATATCTTGACAATGACTATGTTAGCCTCAGAATGGAGGTGTAGCTTGGGCGACATCAAGATTTATGTGCCATTGCCAGGGAATATGACAAGACTTGTCTAATTCTAGTAATTTCAGAATTAATCCTTATTTCCCTCATTTTACATTTTTCTTGTTTTTGTTTTCTTTTAGGGTACAAAAGTAGTGTATATCTAATATATGGAGTCAAGGGATACCCTTAAATCCACTTGATCTAGAGATCCAGAGAAGAATTAGAAGGATGGCCCAAGATAATGAAAACAATGCGGCAAATGTAGCTATGAACTATAATGAGAATGAAAATGCAAATAATGATAACTCACCTCCCCTTGAGGACTGCTCCACAACCATTAGACTTCAATGTCAAAGCTTACCAGTGGAACTAATATAGGATGAACCTTAAGGCTATGGAGTTTACTGGAGATATTGTGTCACCACTGCTACCGGCTGACACAAAGTTCATGGTTTTTAGTGGGTTCCTTCAGATGCTACAAAACCATAGGTTGTTCACAGGCCCACCATAAGAGGATCCATATAGTCATCTACACAACGTTGTATTTGTTAGTAAGAGTGTGATGGGAACACAAAATTTGTCTATGGATGCTGTGGGATATTATTTTTCCCACTATCTCTGATATGCAATACAGTACTATGGCTATCTAAGCTCTTGTAGAGTTCAATCACTAGTTGGGGTGAGATGCAGAAGGCCTTTTTTAAGAGATACTTTCCGATATTGAAGAAGCTCAAGTTGGAAGATCAAATTAATAACTTTGAATAACTTCCTGGTGACTCGATTAGTAATACATGGGAGCAGTCCACAAAGTACTTGAGGAGTTTCTTAGACCACAAAATTATTGATGATGACTTGGTGGAGATCTTCCATTGTGCCTTGGATGCAAATAGCCAAGCATATGCCAATAGCATTATGGAGGGCATGTTCTTAGAGCAACCATTCACAGAGATCGCCAACTAGCTGGACATGGCGGCCAAGCTGAATTGCATATGATGGCCTAGGAATAGGCTTTCTACCAAATGCTCAAGTGTTGCCAGTAAATTTGGAGCTAGCAAGGAGAGATGAGGAAATCATGCAAGCACTTGCTCGGAACTGTGCCACCATGGATGTTCTAATAAAATAGATGTAGGAATTTGTTAATTCTAGAAGCAACCATGGAGGCTACCATGATAGGCAAAGAGGACAAGAAAGGTATATAGACTAGGATCGCGTAGATGGCTATAGGAATGTTCATTGTGTGTCACAACACAATCGCGACACTAGTGCTATTACTCCCAGGGTTGAGGAGATGCTTTCCCAGCTATTGAGGAAGGCTGACACATAGGATAAGACATTGCGAGAAATTAAGTCTGACATCTCCAGCATAAATCAGAAGATAGAATCTTATTTTGTTGCTATCAAACAGTTGCAACAACAGTTTTGTCAAGTACTCAACTTGGTCAATGTCCGGAAGGCACATCACCCAGCAACACGGTACAAAACCCTAAGAATAATGAGCAGTGTAAGATGGTTATTACTCGTGGTGATTAGATAACCACCAATCCTTCCATGATGGTTAATGTAGAAACATGGACACTTGGTGATGTCTGACTACCCAAGTTGTCTGTGTCATGGCACAACAATAAATTAGATGTTGCTTTGGAGGCAACCCAAGGTACATACAAGCGCTTAAGTGGCTAGGTATTTCTTTTTAACCCTGGTACTTCATTTTGCATTTTTGGTGTGCATTGAGGATAATGCACTTCTTTTTTTATGGGGTGTGGGTAGCTATAGGCCTCAGCGAAGTCTGAGTAGCCTTGGTCTATTTCGAATTTTGAATCTTAGGGTTTTTCGTGCCTGTGTTCATTTTCTTGAGGAATATTTAATTTCTATTGAACTAGCATGTTTAGGATGTATACGTAGTATTGGTAGCATATAGTACTAATATTTATGGCATATATGTTTTTTGTGCATTTTTGCAAAAAATGATACCCACTAAAAATTTTGATCAAGATGTCTAAATAGCAACCATGCATGTTTAGTTGTGTTGAAAGTGCTTATTCAGGTAAGTGAGGATAAAATTGAGATAAAAAGCACAATCCGAGAGCATGTGTTGATAATGTAATTAGTTCCATGTGAGTGTGAGCTTACTTTGCTAAATTCATGTATGGTGTTTCAATTCAGAACTTGGCCTCTTACTCTGATATAGGATGTAGGTTAATTGGTTAGAAAAGGATCTTAGGTCGTTGTGCATAATAGTCCACTTAGCCTAAATAACCAATCAAATGTCAGAAAAGTCCCTTGATCCTAGTGTTTGAGCCTTACATGTGCCTTTTCTTTGTAAAATCATAAGCAACCTAGCCATATTAGATGTAAAATCACAAAATTAGCTTGGTCCTTCCCTTAATATTGTGCACCTTGACTGAGAACAAAAGCCTAAGGTGAGGGTGGCTATGAAAAGTGGCCCTGGTTCCTAGGTTGGATATTGTGCACCTCAACTCAGGTCAAAAGCCTAAGTTGAGGGTGGCTGGTGTGGGGGTAAACCAAAAATGAGGAGGGAAGTTAGTGATACATAGAAAAACAGAAGAAAACAAATATGTATTGGGTGCAAGAAAAATGAGTGATGCCTTAGCAATGAATTAAAAAGAGAAATGATGTGCAAATACAAGGCAAAAGTTTGAAAAATGGTGATAAAGAACCCAGAAAAGATTGAAATAAGAGAAAGGGCGAATGAGATGAAAAGTAACAGTGTTGGTAGGGCAAAAGTGTAGAAAAACTCAATGTCAAGGAAGAGCTTTAGTCACTATGTTCCCAGAACATCAAACCAAAGCTCCCCAAGCCTATATTACAAGCCGATAAAGTCCTAAAGTGATCCTAGTCCAAGTAGTCAAAGGAGATAGTCATATGTAAAGGGGTAAGCATATGGTACTGAGCACGATATTTGAATTTCTTTTGTTAGCGTAAGTGATTTTGCATAGTCCTAAGATTATACATGAAAATATTATTGTGAGTGAGATATGAGACTTTATTCTATGAGGGCACTTCCATTGCATTGTTAACATTAGACTAATACAATGTTAGTGGCTTGTTGATAACTACCTCACTTGTTATAGTTGCATTGTCACATGCATTGATCTATGTTGGTTTGCCCATTGGCTGTCGATGTGTTTTGAAAGTGGTTGATCATGCTCAAATAGTATCTCTCACTTTGAGGATAAAGCGATCGTTCTCAAATATAGAACTTAACCATAGGTTAGGTTCAAATCCCAACTTAGGAAGTGCAAATAATTCGGGGTTATTAAGCAAGCTACTCATGGTTCTCACAATACCCAAGTTGTGGGGGTTTAGCTACTCATGACCTAGGCAAGAAAACAAACAATGAATGAAACAAACATAGCTGCGAAATTACCCAAGAATAATGAAGAACAAGGAAACCCTTCTTAGAATCACAAGCTTGAAGAATGAAATTTATTTACAAGTGATTCCAAATCTCGAAAGTGAGTCTCCAAATTGAAACCCTATTCTAAAACCCTAAGATATTCCAATTGCTTCTATCTCTAAAATCTCTCTAAAAATCTGTGTAATTCACTTCTCCTTTTAAAAACTCTAACATATACTTTTTATAATATTTACAAAATGGTCCTTATAATAATTTAAAAATTCAGATCAGTAGTTGTTGTGACTCATAGTTACGGCTCATAGGGTGACCTACGAGTCGTAATCAGGTTTTCATTGTCAGTACTTCGTATTTTGGACTTCACTACTACGATCCACTTCTACGAGTCATAGTCTAGTATATGATCTATAGTTCCTTGTTGTAGTCCCTCCTTGCGTTTCTTGGTCTAATTTCAATCAACACTATTAATCACTACGAGGTCCCCTTCTAGGAGTCATAGTGAGGACTACAACTCGTACCCTGGGCTCACATGGCTGAACTTCAATTTCTCAGATTTTGATTTTACTACGATCATCCTTTACGACTTATAGCTTGAGCTATGACTCTTAGTGCATCATGTATGTTCTCGAATTCAACAAAATCTGCTACTTTTCATAAAAATTAGGCAAACCTATATTTTCTACACAAATATACACAAAACACATAAAAACCATAAGAAAGTCGTATTGAGAACACATAAAATCCTTTGTTTGGCACCAAATGTGTTGTATTTTGACAGCACATAAATATCCTCAACTTACAATCGTTGTTTATCCTCAAGTGATGACTCAATCTAGATAGATAATGAGCAATATATAGCAATCATCCTACTGGCATATACCTTACATCAAGTTCCACTCAGGTGCCCATACTAGCATTTTCAAAACATGATCATGTAGATACTAAGCAAACCACAACATATTCATGTATTTGGCAATCCAACTATGACAAGTTAAGGAGTATCAATAATTCACATTCACTGAACAAGTCAAATGCTAACCATGCAATGAAAATGCTCTCATAGAAAAGAAGTCCCCTTTTTCACTCAATATGCCTTCAAAGTTGTTCCAAGGACAGTGCAAGCATACTCACTCTCACAAATGTGATTCATGCATGATGAATAATAGCATAAGCTTGCCCATTGACTTATAACACAAACCGTTGACTGATTGGATTAGGATCACTTTAGGACTTCATAGGCTTGTAACATAGGTTCATAGGGCTCTAGTGTGGCATTTTGTGCAATTAGTGACTAATGGCTAACCTTGAACTACATTTTTCAGCACTTTCATCTTAACAACTCAATCATTCACACTTTATTCTCCCTTGTTCTTCCTTTTTAAGCTTCTTCGGGAACCTTCTTTTTGTTTTTCAGCTTGTGCCTTATTTTCAAACTCATTTTTCTTTTTACAACTCACACTAAGGCATCCTTTTCTCTTTTTTCTTTCACCCGGTACATGACTTTGTATTCTTTCTTTTATTTCCAACTCCTCACCTCATTTTTTGCTAATGTACCACAACATAGGCTAACCTAAGGTGAAGTACACAATATCTAATCCCTAAACCAAAGCCACTTTGGGTAGCCACACTCCACTTGGACTTTTTACCTCAATCAAGGTTCACAATGTTCAAGGATAAAACAGGCCCAATATCAGGGTATTTCACTGGATAAGTTAGGCTAGCTAGGTATCAATATAGAAAGTACATGTAATGCTCAAACATTTGGAATAAATGGAAAAATCTTTCATTTGGTAGGTTATTTAGGCAAAAGTGGACTAAATTGACGAACATTGACCTAAGATCCCTTCCTTATCCAGCAGTCCAACTCAAAGCCACAAGGCAAGTTTTAAATTAGTAAACAATGCATGGACATATTAAAATTTAGTTCACACACTTATGGCATTGCATACATGGCTAACATAGATACACAGATCATGCTTCAAGCATCAATTTGCCTTCACTTAGTCAGAACAAATATTACCAAACCATTCATAAATGCATGATTGCAAAAAAAACCAATAATCCTAAAAAATTTATGGATACCAACTTTCCAAAAGCATTTGATAAAACCATTCAAAATGTTGTACATGCCAAAGGTTTAATTGTAACACCACACACCTTACATTATTAGTACTATGCAAACGAAATATGATATGGTTTGGTCAAATTAGCTCCCATTTTTAAAAGTACTCGAATCTCATGTTATAGGGGGACATGTGCGTCTAACGCTTAAGAGGGTCGAGTGCATACTTGTTTTGTGTCGAATTGAGGGGATCACGACCTTAAACAAAGTGAGAGAATTGAGGTGCTTGTAGGACATAAGAAGCTAGCAGGTAAGTCACCTACTTTCTTAGCTTAAATTTTCTAGCTAAATGGAGACGAGGCCTGACGTCGAATTTATCCTAGTCCGATTATGAATAAAGTCCATGTTAAGAGTCTAACTTTGGCCCTTGTTTTAGAATCACACATGGACTGTATTTTTATCCCAAGAAGGATATTAAAAAGGGCCCAAATACATCACAACCCACTTAACTATTTGGGTCCAAAACTAACTAAAAGAAAGTTAAAAAATAGGAAGTCCAAGCCCATCAACTTGGAGACCCATTTAGGCCCAAGTGTAAGGGCCAAGCTGCTGCATAAGCAGCTTACAAATATGTGGTAAAGGTTGGTCAAAAGGACAAGAGTAAGTAGGCCAAGAGACCCATTATAAAGGGCTCAAAACAACCCCCTTAAACCATTTCAACTTAGACAAAAAAATCTGCATTTTTGGTTGTTCCTTGCTCTCTCTCTCAAGGTGTGAAAAACTATAGAAGCTATAAATCTTTAGTTTAAAGGTAAGTAAATCTACTTATACACCCAGTATGGTTTGTTTATCAAAACCGAAGAAATAAGTTAATCACACATATGTTGGAAATTCTGGATAGCTTGTATGCTATGGATTCTTGTACACTGTTCTTGTTAATTACGAGATTTTTCTCTTATTGGTTAGATTTATTATGACTTAATATCTATATATTTAACAAAGGTTGGTTTCATAGTAAAGTAACAAAGCTGATTTACCACTTTTACAGTCCACAAAAGTGAGTTCCTATATGATATCACAATTGTGTTCTTAGTATGAACTTATGGGCTGTTGGATGGAAGGCTATTGCCTTAAGTCCTTCATCACTTCTTAGGTGATGTTTTAAGACTATTTAAGTACTTTTTGTATGTATAAATGTTGCTGAACAGTTTGGTTATATTTGGAATAGGTTTGGAGTTGTCGACGTCGAAATATAGCAAAGGGAGGTAAAGTTATGCTGTCCATTTGTAGATTACGTAAAATTGTTATGCGTTGTGATTTTCGGCTATTGCAACACTGTTATGGCATGAAAACAGGCTGGACATGATGTGTACATGCGAATATATGCTAGAAAGTACGATTATAAGTGAAAAGATTGAAGGAATGCGTTTGCGTCGCCAATTATAGGCTTGCTGCCCGGGTGTTAGTTTTTGTGATATTGGGCTGCCAAGAAGTGTCTCTTTACTGCTAATACTAGTCTTATTACCTAATATATTGTAGATAAGTACTTGGAGGAAGGAAAGTTTATCCCGAGGTAGTAACAAGGTCGTACAATGAGGTATGTAAGGCTACTTGATTTCGTATTACTTGTCATGAAATCTAGATTCTTCATTTGCACATAAAGGAACTTGCCAAATTCGACAAAACTATTAAACATATCTCCACTCTTTGACATGTTCATATCCTTCCATACATAGTTACCTTCAATTTCTGCATACATCCTTGGATACTAAGTTACATGGGTTCTTGTTACTAAATAAAGTTTATGAGTTGTTCCATTTCATACGCATTTCATTATTTGTGTGACGTACTCTTTTTCATTGTCATAATGTCTTGTATAATTATCTACATGTTACATGCTACATATATAGTCCTACAGCTCTAATATTGTGACCATCAAAAGAACCATCTCAAAGGTAATTGAACGATAAAATATATTGTTTACTAATAGGTGGTAGCCCGAGCGGTGGAAGAATCACCTAGCCAGGGATGATCCTATCACGGGTGGTAGCCCGAGGGGTTAAGGAAGAACCTAGCTAGGAACAACCCCAATACATTGTTTATTGATGGTTGGTAGCCCGGGGGGGGGGGGAAGAATCACCTAGCCAGGGACGATCCTATCACGTGTGGTAGCCCAAGGGGTTAAGGAATAACCTAGCCTGGGACGATCTCGGTACAGTTCACCACTGATTAGTTGGTCACTATTATTACAGCTGTGCACAGATTATACAGTAAAGGTAAAGTGATATAAAGAACATAAGTACATGATTCCAAAGTATAACTAAAGGTGGTTTCTTATCATACACTAGTCCATAGTTTCATTTGAGTTGTTACTTCATGTACAGTATATCCTTCCTTAGATATTCAATACATTATCCCGTACTGAAGTCCCTTACGGAGGACCTGCATTTCCTGCTGTTGGTACAGGTGCTAGTAGATTTCCCTAGTAGGAGTACAGGATATTCAACTGCTGATACCAAGCTCCAGGTTGCTTCGAAGCTTTGCATGTCTAGAGTCTATATGTTTGTATTGTACAGTTAGTCGAGGCGGGGCTTGTCCTGATCTTTATCAATTACTTTTCCTTATCTAGAGGCTTTGTAGACTATATAAATTAATATGTGGTCATGTCTCACACCTTAGACACCATGGCCCCAACGGCCTAGTCAGATGCATTTACTTTTGGCTTGTTATCACTATTTAGTTTCTTAAGGGCATGTCAAATGTAGAAAGACCTTATAATATGTAAAAAAAGCGCATAGATACAGGTTATTTCTCCTGGGCCTTACCGGCAACGGGCGCCAGTACGCCCTAATGGGACTTGGGCGTGACAGAAGTATTATCACAGCGGGTCATCCTAGCGAGTCTACAAAGCTTTGTCTATGTAGAATCTTGTTTATCAATGTGTTGTGCACCACATTTATAAGAAGGAGGCTACATGGCATTAGGAGTTGCTACTTTCTTTCCATTCTGTAGATCATGCCATAAAGTCAAGTGTAATAGGTGCATTATGTCTAATTCCTAAATTGTTTTGTACAACAAGTATGCCAGAAATAAGGCAGAACAAAGGTAAAGGGAAGGGAGTAGGAGTGGTGGTTGGTATACCCAGCCAGGTGAGACAACAAGATGAGGTTCGAGAGGAGTCTTTGTCACAGACATCTCCAACTCCTTTAGTTCCTGATGAACCCAAGAGTAGTGAAATTCCTCTAGAACCACCTATTGATGCTACCGTGTAGGATCTGAGAAATGCCATCCAATTATTGACTCGTATAGTTGGTGGCCAAGGTCATAGGAAGAATGGTCCAGTTATGGGTACAGATGGTACAAATAGGGTAGCTGGTACGAGGATACGTGACTTCCTCAATTTGGACCCTCCATCCTTCACTGGGTCAGAACCTAATGAAGACCCCAGGACTTTATTTATCAGATTCAGTGTACTTTAGATGTTATGCATGTGAGTGGTACAAAAGTTATCGAGTTAGTGACATATAGGCTGAAGGGTTTGGCTATATTGTGGTATGAAGCTTGGAAGCAATCTAAGGGCATAGATGCACCTTCTACTACCTGGAAAGAATTCAAAGAGGCATTACTTGACCATTATTTGCCATTAGAGATCCGAGAGGCCCGTGCAGATCAGTTCTTGAATCTCCACCAAAGGAATATGAGTGTGAGTGAGTATAGCCTTCAATTTAATTCCCTGTAAAGGTATGCTCCTAATA
>JAABOM020104655.1:0-124241 GCA_011800125.2 Solanum clarkiae
CCTGGTTTTGGTTTCATTTAACAAGCGCGTTTTATCGAGTTATCTTAAGTGTCATGTTGATTGGAACTTGCGGGCTGATGTGTATAAGGCTATTATCTCACGTCCTTCATGACTTATTAAGTGCTGTTATAATACTATTTTAGGTCAGTTTATATGTGTAAATTTTTCTGGAACAGTTTGGTTAAATTTGGAATAGGTTTGGAGTTGTCGACATCGAAAGATAGCAAAGGAAGGTAACGTCATGCTGTCCATTTTCAGATTGTGTGGAATTGTGATGTGTTGTGCTTTGTGAGATATTGTAAGACTTTCATGGCATTGAAATAGGATGTACATGATGTGTATATGCTAATGTGTATTAGAAAATACGACTAGGGATGGAAAAGTTAAAGGAATACGCTCGGGTTTATAAACACCTGCTTGCTGCCCGTGTGTTGTTTTGTTATGTAATTGGGTTGCCAAGGTGTGTATATTGGCTATTAATGCTAGTTTTATCACCTACTGTGTTGTAGATAAATATTTGGAGGAAGGGAAGATTATCTCAAGGTAGTAACGAGGCCATACAATGAGGTATGTAAGGTTACTTGATTTCATATCACTTGGCATGAAACATAGATCTCTCCTTGGTACATAAAGGCATTCACCAACTCCGACACACTTTTAACCATGTCCCAATCTTGTACATGTTCATATGATTCCATACATAGTCACCTTTAAAATTGCATAAATGTTTGGATACCAAGTTACATGAGTTCTTGTTACTAGATAAAGTTCATGAGTTATCCATTTCATATGCATTTCATCATTTGTGTAATGTACTCTTTTCATTGTCATGTTGTCTCGTATGATTATCCACATGTCACATGCTATATATACAATCCTACAGCTCCAATATTATGGCCACCAAAAGAATCATCTCAAAGGTAATTGAAAGATAAAGTATACAGTTTTTGATAGGTGGTAGCCCGAGAGGTGGAGATAGCACCTAGCCAGGGATGATCCTATCAACGAGGGTTAGCCTGAGGGGTTAAGTACAACCTAGCCAGGGATGAACCCGATACAGTTTCACCACTGATCAATTGGTCATTTGTATTACAACTGTGCACTGATTTTACAGTAAAGGTAAAGCAATATAAAGAACATAAAGTACATGATTTTCATAGTGTAATTAAGGGTGGTCCATGATCTTCCACAGATGCGTGGTTTCACTTGAGTTATTACTTTATATACAGGATATCCTGCCTTACATACTCAGTACATTATCCCGTACTGACGTCTCTTACGGGGGACCTGCATTTCATGCTGCAGGTACAGGTGCTAGTAGATCTCCCCAGTAGGAGTACAAGACATTCAGCTGTTGTTACTAAGCTCCAGGTTTCTTCGAAGCTTTGCATGTATAGAGCTTATATGTTTATATTTTTTGTTGACGCGGGGATTGTCCCAACCCTTATCAGATATTTTTCTTTATTTAGAGGCTTTGTCAACTATGTAAATTAAAGTGCAGTCATGTCTAGTACTTTAAATATCGTGGCTCCAAAGGCCTAGTCATATGCATTTCTTTTTGGTTAGTTATCACTGTTTGTCTGCTTAAAGGCATGTAAAAGATAGAAATCTCTTATAATACGTATAGACAGCATATAGATATAGGTTGGTTCTCCCGAGCTTTATCGGCAATGGATGCCAGTCCGCCCTAATGGGACTTGGGGCGTGACATTTGCAATACATCTTTAAGCAGAAAGACTTTAACTTAAGACAACGGAGATGGATAGAGCTAATAAAAGATTACAACGTTGATATACTATACTATCCGGGGAAGGCAAATGTGGTAGCCGATGCTCTGAGTCATAAGGAAATCATGAATACTGGTGATCAAGCTATGGTAAGTCAAGGAGTGGCTAAGGATCTACGTCAGCTAGCCAATTTGGGATTTCTCCTTCTTGAAACTCCAAAGGAAGGGGTTATTGCGCATAATGCTGTGAAGTCTTCATTTGTAATAGAGGTGAAAGAAAAACAGTTCGAGTATCCTGTTCTATGACAGCTTAAGGAAAAGGTGAGTCAGGGTACGATAAAGGGCTTTGACCTTGCACAAAATGGAGTACATTACTACCAAAATAGATTATGTTTGCCTGATATTAAAGGATTAAAAAAGAAGATAATGGAAGAAGCCCATCATTCCCGATATTCCATCTATCCAGGATCAACTAAGATATACCATGACCTGAAGGGAATGTTTTGGTGGGAAGGCATGAAAAGGGACCTTGCAGAATTTGTGACTCAACGTCCAAATTGCCAATAAGTGAAAGAGGAACACCAAAAGCTAGGAGGTTATATGTGGTGTATAGAGCTTCCAACATAGAAGTGGATATGATTAATATGGATTTTGTTACTGTGTTGGCTTGATCATTTCAGAAGTTTGACTCCATATGGGTAATAGTTGACAGACTTTGTGTCAACACACTTCTTGCTAGTTAGGAGTGATTATATAGTTGAAGAGTATGCCAAGCTATACCTTAAAGAGATAGTCAGGCTACATGGAGTTCTAGTCTCCATTATATTTGACTGTGGAGCTCAATTCACTACAAAGTTTTGGAAGTCCTTCCAAAGGGGTTTAGGGACATAAGTGAATTTGAGTACAACATTCCACCCTCAAACAGACGGTCAAGTAGAACACACCATTCAGACACTTGAAGATATGTTGCGAGGTTGTGCATTGGACTTTAAAGGTAGTTGGGTGGACCATTTGCCACTTATTGAGTTTTCCTATCATAATAGCTACCACGCGAGTATCAAGATGGCACCTTACGAAGCTTTGTATGTGAGGAAATGTAGGTCGCCAATTGGATGGTTTGAAGTGGGTGAAACCACCCTAATTGGGACAGATCTAGTACAACAAACCACAGAAAAAGTTAAGGTAATATAGGAGCGGCTAGAAACATCCCAAAGTCGTCACAAATAATATGCGGATTCTAAGAGAAGAGGAGATTGGGTATTTTTAAAGGTGTCTCCAATGAAAGGGGTTATGAGATTTGGTAAGAAAGGAAAACTAAGCCCATGTTACATAGGACCATATCAGATTATTAAGAGGTTCAGGCAGGTTGCATATGAACTAGAGCTACCCCAAGAGCATTCAATGGTTCATCCAATTTTTCATGTCTCAATGCTTCGAAAATGCATAGGTGGCCCATCCCGTGTCACTCCTATTAAAGATGTGTAGGTTACAGAAGATCTCACATATGAAGAGGTACCTATTGTTATTCTAGATCGTCAAGTTAAGAAGCTAAGGAATAAATAAATAGCTTCAGTGAAAGTACTTTGGAAAAACCAGCAAGCAGAAGAAATAACATGGGAGGCCAAGGACGCTATGAAATCAAAATACCCTTACTTATTTAAAGATAAAGAGAAGTCCAACATGCAGAATTGGGATACTAATAGGTTGTGTGATTGAATACTTATTGTATTGTCAAAAGTTTGTGTAAGTAAAGGTTTAAACTTGGTTAAGCTATCCAATTGTGCTAACAATCGAGGACGAATATTCCTAAGAGGGGGGGGGGGGAGGATGTAACATCTCACATCTTACAATACTAGTATAATGCAAATGAAACATGATATGGTTTGGTCAAATTAACGCCCATTCTTAAAAGTGCTTGAATCTCATGTTATAGGGGGATATGTGCGTCTAACGCTTAAGAGGGTCGAGTGTATACATGTTTTGTGTCAAATTGAGGAGACCACGGCCTTAAATGAAGTAAGGGAATTGAGGTTCTTATAGGACTTAAGAAGCTAGCAGGTGAGTCACCTACTTGCTTAGCTTAAATTACTAGCTAAACGGAGACGAGGCCCGACGTCGAATTTGTCCAAGTTTAATTATGAATAAAGTCCATATTAAGGGTGTAACTTTGGCCCATATTTTAGCATCACATATGGACTATATTTTCATCCCAAGAAGGATATTAAAAGATCCCAAATACATCATAATTTCTTTGATAATTTGGGCCAAAACTAACTAAAAGAAAGAGGGAAAAATAGGCAGCCAAGGCCCAACCAATTTGAACCCAATTAGGCCCAAGTGAAAGTGCCAAGCTGTTGCATCGCCACCTTAATAGTATAAGTCTTAATACACATAAGAAAGTTGGAAAAAATCTCCTTAAAAAAGGCTTACATATAGCACCTTGAAGTCATTCTTAGACTTGGAAAAAATTTTAGATTCACAAACTTTCTCTCTACACTTTCTTAACCTAGAAAAGCATCCACAAGGGAACTTCTAGGGTTCTTGGAGAAGCCCTACACCTTGAAGGTAGTGGTAAGTAAATTTACATATGTGTTTAGTATGGTTTTCTTATGAAAAAAAAGAAGTATATGCTAGTATGTTTGTGCTGGAAATTTGGACAGCATGTGTCCTAAGGATTGTTGTGAAATTTTCTTGTTATTTAAGAGGATTTTCTCCTCTTGGTTGGATGAATTATGAATTAAGGCTTATGTTTTTAACAAGGTTTAGTTTTTTAGTGATGTAAGTTAGGTGTTGCATCATTTTGACAGTCCGCAAAAGTAAGTTCTTGTGTTATATCGTAATTGTACTCGTAATAGGAACTAGTGGGCTGATTGATTGGGATATGAGAATGTGTATTAGAAAATACAATTAGGGGCGGAAAGGTTGAAAGAATACGCTCGGGTTTATAAATACCCTCTTGCTGCCCGTGTGTTGTTCTTTTATAAGATTGGACTGCTAAGATGTAATTATTGGTTGCTAATGCTAGTTTTGTCACCTAATATGTTATAGATAAATGTTTGGAGAAAGAGAAGGTTATCTCAAGGTAATATTGAGGTCGTACAGAGAGGTATGTAAGGCTACTTGGTTTCATATTACTTGGCATGAAATCTAGATTCTTCCTTGTCATAAAGGCACTTACCAACTCCGACACAACAATTAACCGTATCTTCACTCTTACACATGTTCATATGCTCCCATACATAGTCACCTTTAAATCTACATACCTATGATGATACGAAGTTACATGGGTTCTTGTTGCTAAATAAAGTTCATGTGTTGTTCTACCTCCTATGCATTTCATTATTTGTGTAACTTACTCCTTTCATTGTGGTGTTGTCTTTTGTGATTATTTATGTGTCATATGTTGTATCTACAGTCCTACAACTCCAATATTACGACCACCAAAAGAATCATCTTAAAGGTAATTGAAAGATAAAGTAAAGTATATTGCTTATTGATGGGTGGTAGCCCGAGGGGTGGAAGAATCACCTAGCAAGGGACGATCCTATCACGAGGGATAGCCCAAGGGGTTAAGGAAGAGCCTAGCCAGGGCCGATCCCGATACAATTTCACCACTGATCAGCTCGTTATTTGTATTACATCTTGTGCACAGATTACACAATAAAGCTGAAGTGATAAAAAAGAACATAAAGTACATGATCCCACAGTATAAATAAAGGTGGTCTCTTATCCTACACCAGTGCATAGTTTCATTTAAGTTATTACTTCATATACAATATCTCCTGCCTTACATATTCAGTACATTATCTCGTACTAATGTCCCTTATAGGGAACTTGTATTTCATGCTGCAGGTACAGTTGCTAGTAGATCTCCCCAGTAGGAGTACAGGTTCTCTAGTGGCTATTACCAAGCTCCAGGTTGCTTTGGAGTTTGTGTGTCTCGAGATTATATTTTTGTATTGTATAGTTAGTTGAGGCGGGGCCTGTCCCAACCCTTATCAGATACTTTTCCTTATTTAGAGGCTTTGTAGACTATGTAAATTAAAGTGTGGTCATGTCTCGTACTTTAACCACTGTTGCCCGAACGGCCTAGTCATATGCATTTCCTTTTGGCTTGTTATTACTGTTTAATTTTTTAAAGGCATGTCAAATGTAGAAATTCCTTATAATATGTATAGAAAGCGCACAAATACAGGTTGTTCTCCCAAGCCTCATTGGCAACGGGTGCCAGTCCGTTCTAACGGTACTTTGGGCGTGACACCTCCCCTCGGCCCAGTTCGGTTGATTAGACGAGAACACATCATCGAATCTTGTTGATCAATAGTTTTTCCTATTCATTACTACCTTGGTCCAATAAGTAACACTAGTCAAGTTCTAATGTTGTCCACCACTAGAAAACATGCAAAATAAAGAGCATTGAATAATACATGCATATACCCATTTAAAGAATTGTAAATAATTAGGTTTACTAAGTTAGATATTCATGTTTCCCACAACACTAGTTATGAATTTAGCTACTCATGCTATGGGTAGATGAAGAAATTATGAATTGAGAAAACATAATTAAGCACTTACCTAATAGAATTGAAATCAATAAAATCCAAGAAGAATGAGAATCACAAGCCTAAGATCAAACTAATCCACAAGTGTTTTCTCACTATCTTCTCTCTCAAGTATTGGATTCTCCAAGTGCAAACCCTAAAAGTACTGAATAATGACATCCTCTTTTGTACAATAACCTAAAATTACTATTTATAGTAATTACTATTAAGTCCTAAAAGAATAGAACACTTGGTCAGCAGACTCCACGAAAGCTCTCTTCTACTCATAATGTTATTTATGAGTCATGGTCGGGGCCTCATAATCAGCTTCTGGGATCTTGGAATGCTCTTCTATGACTTCACTTTATAAGTCGTAGACTGATGCACGACTCGTATTTCTCTCTTATATACTTCAACTGTATCACCTTGGCCTTCACTGGATATCTTCATGAAACCCATCTATACGACTCGTAGAATGCTCTATGACTCATATAGAGGGCTCGTATAGCTAACTTCAGATATCATACTTCACTAGAATTTATGTTGAAACTACCTCCACGACCCATAGAGGGTCTCATAAATCACCAAAATCCAGAAAACTTTTGCAATCCCCTAAGTCATAGCCAACCTTCTTTCCTAAAAAACTAAACACAAAAAACATATAAAAACTATAAATGCTGTATTGAGAGCACACAAAATCCTAAGTAGTGTTGTATTTTGGCAACACATCAACACCCTCAACTTAAAATTGTTGCTTGTCCTCAAGCGACGACTCAGTCTATATAGACAATATAGTAACACACAGAACTCAACTTAATGGCATATATCATATACAACTCAAACTCAGATACCCGCACCAGCTTTTCAAAACAAGATCACATAGCTATTTAGCAAATCAATGCAAACTGGCATATGTAAAAACACAACCATGATAAGCAAAGGAATATCAACAGTCCATAATCACTGAACAAGTCAAATGGTAACAATGTAATGCAAGTGCCCTCATAGAAAGAAATCTCATATTTGACACTCAATAATGATTTCATATTAAATCATGAAACTGTGTAAGAACACTCACTCTCATAAAAAATATTCATGCATGATGACTAGTACTATAGGCTTGCCCTATACTCATGACTTAGACCTTCAACTAACGGGACCAGGATCACTTTAGGGATTTCTAGGCTTGTAACATAGGCTCAGGGGCATTTGGTGTGATATTTTAGGAAAATAGTGACTAATGACCCAACTTGAAACTGCGGTTTTCATCACTTTCACCTCGCCAACTATGCTATTTTCACCTTTTTCTCCCTTTTTCCATTTTAAAGCTTTTTCAGGTGCTTTCTTCCCATCTTTTTTCTTTTCAACTGTTTTTACATATCATTTTGCTTTTTGCTCATACCTAAGGCATATTTCATTTTTCTTGCACCCGGTACATGATTTTTCTTCTTCTTCTCCCTACTCCTAACTCACCACCTTATTTTTGTGCTTTCCCCTTATACCAGCTACCATCAACTTAGGCTTTTAGCCTGTATTGAACTACATAATATCTCTCCTCCAAACCTAAAATGCCCTAAAAAGTGCCTCGAAAATGCCCATAATCGTAATTTTCATATATCTCAAAATTTGTGTGTGATATCAAAAATCCAACTTCATATTCGTGATTAGGGGAAAAATTGAGTGGGAAATGGGTCTAACCCCAATTTTAGAGCAACCGTATCAAAATTTGATTTTCCAAAAATGAAAAATTTCAGAGACAATCCACGCCCCTAGCGCGACGCGGCAAGGGCACGGAACAGTATTATTTTGTGTCAGTGTTTCTAGTTTGGTCTAAGACTTTGAGGCTTTGGAACCTAAGCCTTCCTATGCGTAAAACACATATACTTTTGTCATTTTTTAACCCTATATCATTCAAGGCATTCCCCCAAATCCCCCTCAAACACTTTGCCAAATATTTTATTCAAAATCAAGTGTCCCAAACTCAAAATCAACTATCCTTCAAGGGCCGTTGGGATGATCATCTCTTGATATTCTTGGATCTTCTGAGCCCTTCCTTTACTTTAGATAAAGATATAAAGGAAATTGAAGATAAAATTTATACATATCCATATAATATAGAAAGAAGAAAAGAGAGAAAGATACTTTCCTTTATCTTATGTGTTATCTCATGTAGTAATTATCTTTTTCAATTGAGAGAGATAGCTGAGTGGACTAAAGCGACAGATTGCTAATCTATTCTATGAGTTAATCGTAACTAGTGTTCGAATCCCTCTCTTTCCAGTGATACTTCACTTTTTTTTCAAATTTCAAAATCCTTTGTTCTTATTCTTAGTTTAATGTATGGAATAGACAAAATCCTAAGAAAATTGGAAAATCAAGCAAGGAAAAGCCTTTTTTATTTTATTCTTCATGTCTAGGATTACATCTGGGGATCATTAGACAGTAATCCAAAGATGAAGCGAGAAACAAAAAATATCACTATTATGTAAATGAAGAGTTTGAGAGTAAGCATTGGTATGGATCCTTTTGAGGCTCTCTAGGGTAGTCATTGTAGGTCCCCAGTGGGATGGTTTGAGGTAGGTTAGATGGCTTTGTTAGGTCCGGATCTTGTTATGGAGGCCATGGAGAAGGTAAGGTTGATAAGGGAAAGGTTAAAAATATCCCAAAGTGGTCAAAAATCCTATGCAGATGTGAGGAGAAGAGATCTTGAATTTATGGTTCATGATTGAGTCTACTTGAAGGTCTCACTCATAAAGGGTGTGGTTTATTTTTGTAAGAAGGGTAAATTGAGTCCAAGATTGTGGGTCCTTATACAGTGTTAACGAGTATTGGTAAGGTGGCCTATGAGTTGGAGTTTCCCAGTGATATGAATATGGTTCATCCGGTCTTCCATGTGTCTATGTTGAGGAAGTGTTTGGGGGACCCAAGTGCTATTGTGCCTCTTGATGTTGTGGGTGTTGTTGAAGACAATTTGACTTATAAAAAGGTCCAGTAGAAATTTTGGATGGACAAGTAAAGAGGTTGAGGAACAAGAATGTTTCTTCCATCAAGGTTCTTCGGAGAAACCAACAAGTTGAAAGTACTATATGGGAAGCCGAGGCAGACATGCAGAAGTGATATCCCTATCTCTTCCATTCTACTCAATCTTAAGGCACACATTCTAAGTCCTCTATGTGATTTCAAGTCTTATGTATCAACCCTTATTTCATTAGCATGCATTCATGTTTATGTTGACAAGTTTATGGTGATTTTTGACACTTATGTCGATATTTTTGAAAACGGTGTTTAAGTGCACTGTTGCATTCTTATTGGGGCTAATTTCTTCTTGATCACTCTTCTTATGTATGTTTCTTTGATATTTGGGGACGATGTTCCTAAGAGGGAGATATTGAAATGCCCCAAAAGTGTCCGAAAATGTGCCTCAAAAATGCCCATAACCATAATTTCCATATATCTCAAAATCCATGCGTGATATCAAAAATCCAACTTCATATTCGTGATTAGGGGGAAAAATTGATTGGGAAACAGGTCTTATCCTGATTTTAGAGCAATCGTATCAAAATTGATTTTCCAAAAATGACAAATTCTAGAGATGATCCACGCCCCTAGCGCGATGCAGCCAGTGCCCAAACCACTATTATTTGTGCCAATTTTTTTAGTTCGGTCCAAGGCTTTGAAGCCTTGGGTATAAGCCTCCCTATGCGTAAAAACACCTATACTTGTCATTTTCAATCCCATATAATTCAAGACATTCCCCAAAACCCTCTCAAACACTTAGCCAAGTGTTTCACTCAAAATCAAGTGTCCTAAATTTTTTTCGGATCTTAAGGAATTCATTCTAGCTTCAGTTCTCATTGAAATCTTTATCAAGGAAATCTCCAAAGTTGACATATGTAGGTTTCAACGATTGGGTCCTTTTACCCATGTCCAATCTTCCTTTTTGAGTAAATTGCATGATTTTAAGTTGATTCGTGTGTGGGTATTTCTTATTATGGATTGATTATGAACTATGTTGGGGTTTCATAAAAGTGTGACTGTTTAAGCATATTTTTATCTATGAATCTATGTTCTGTTTTGATATTAGGTGAAGAGTTTCAATATATATTGCATGAGTGTGTTACCACGTGTTGGTGGTTTGGTTTACATTAAGTTTTCTTGCATGATTTCACTCTTGAATTGCATCATTTCGAACTAGTATTATACACCCACCAAGTGTTTGATAAAATGTCCGATTTAGGGTTCTTGAGTTATCGATGATCTAATGCATGACCTATGAGTCAAGTGACTTTATGATGATGAAAGTAGTGTATGAATGTGTTTATTTCATGAAAAGTATCTATAGTGTTACATGTTGACCACACCTTATTGAAGGGGTGCTATGCCTCAATCACCTTGTCGGGGGGTGCTAGGCCCGTACTACCATGTTGAGGGGTATATACCTTGACCACCTTGTCGGGGGGGGCTAGGCCCATACTACATTGTTGAGGGGTATATACCTTGACCACCTTTTTGAGAGTACTAGGCCCGTACTACCATGTTGAAGGGTATATAACTTGACGACCTTGTCTGGGGGTGCTAGGCCCATACTACCAATAGGTGTAGGTACCTCAATCACCTTCCAAGGGGGTGCGAGGCCTTGGATTCCAAGTACTAAGTTGCTTGGTATATGATGTTGGTCTCTTCTTACACATGTAATATGTTCTATATAAGCATGATTTACTTTGAGCATTTATCATACATGCCATTTTGTTATAGTACTTCCTGTTGCCTTTGTATATGCATTTTGATTATGTTGCATATCTCTTGTTGCATTGCATCGTATGTACTTAGTACATTCAAATGTATTAACACATACTCTATGCCTACATGATATTACCATATATGAACCAGGGCTCCACTTGATCATCCTCCTACTCAATGTGGCTAATACTATCTCTTGAAGCAGGTTGGTGAGTCCTCAACTCCAAGGATGATAGCTATTGATCTTATCTTTGTTAGATGCTTATGACTATGAGGGTGATCCCGGAAAGTTGTCTTGGCTCCCGCGCAATCTATGCTAGAGGTGTTGTTGGACAAGTTATGTAATTATGCTTTAAGCTTTGAACCTTTGATGATTTAAGCTATGAAAGACTTCTCTTAGTCCATTTATCCTTATTTATACTCTTTATTGTTGTTTAATTCCTTCCGCGACCAAGGATGTGTAAATGATATGCTAAGAAGCTTGTTTGGGATCCCTTCGGGTTCTAATTTGCCGTGTCATGTCTAGGCCCTAGGCTTGGGTCGTGACAGAACCAGGGCCACTTTTGGTAGCCACCCTCGACTTAGGCTTTTTTCCTCAGTCAAAGTTCAGGATGCTCAAGGACAGGCCAGGGCCAATTTCAAGGTTTATCACTAGACAAAGCTAGGCATATTAGGTGTCTTTTGAAAGAATTGGTACATGTAAGGCTCAAATATTTGGAACAAGGGATAAATTATCATTTGGTTGGTCATTTTTAGGCTATAGTGGACTGATTAAAGAACCAAGACCTCAGATCCTTTCCTAATCCATTTAATCTACAATTTAACTTAGAATAACACGACAAGTTCTGAATTAGCACAAAATGCACGAATCTAGCAAAATAAGCTCACACTCATATGGCACAATAAAATTATCAATAAAAGACTCACAGATCATGCTTCATATCTCAAATTGCCCTTACTTATCAGAACAAGTATTGCCAAACACCTAAACATGCATGGTTGCTATCTAACTACTAATCAAAAAGTTTTTTGGTGGGTACTATTTTTCAAAATAGAACACAAAAACATTCTATATGCCACAAGTATTAGTAATATATGCTACAAATATTATCTAAATATGCTAAATGTACTAGTTCAACAGAAATTAAATATCTATAAGGAAAAAGAACACAGGAAAGAAAACCTCGGGATCAAAATTTGGGGTAGTTATGGACTATAAGATACTCAGACTTTACTGAGGCCCATAACTACCCATACTGCATCGAAAAAGATGTGCATTGTCCCCAGTGCACAAAATCAAGCAAAAACAAATTGTAAGGGGTTAAAAACACACCTGGGTGCTTAAGCGCCTATCTCGCTTGCGTCTGGCCATCCCCCTCCAGCGGGATAGTCTCCTCAGAACTAGTACTCTACCTAGAGGGGCCAATAACCCTTAACTGATCCTTCTCCCAAGCTCGTAGAATCTCTGCCTCACGCCTTGACTCCCTCAAGGCACACTCAAGATCCTTCTCCTTTGCCCTTGCACGTACATGTATATCCATCAGATCGTCATCCACGGAAGGTCTTTTATCGAGAGAAGAACCGGTAGGCTCGTGGGGAGCAAACAAATTAAGCACCAGCACTAAAGACATCTCCTCTGGCAATGTAGCTGGTGCCGCAAGTGATGCTTTCAAGTCAACCTAAGCGTTTGGATCTCTGTCCGCAAGGATGAAAAATATTAAGGCTAGGACTTGACCAATCTCTTTAGAACCCTCTTCTCAAAGGCATCGATATGGGTATCCACTACAGAAACACGGTCCTGAATAGTAGCAATGGTGAATGCCCGGCTCTGCTCCTCTGAGTCTGTAATAGCATGCTGGAGCCATGGTCTAATATGGTAAACAATCTTAGTCAACTGTGACTCAGCATGTTATAGTCTCTACGCGATGGCCTGAATAGAAATGGAGGACACATAGACTATGCCCGCTATAGGAGTCTGTGCTGTAGCGGCCTCTGGTGTGGTAGCAATAATAGTAGGCCCCCTCTTATTGATTTCCTTGGGCTTTTGAGGTCTCTCCTCAGTAGTAGTTGCAATAGTAGTAGGAGGGGAAGTGTCCGAATCCTCAGGTGGTGGCACCAGGGCAAATATCACTGGCGGAGGAAGAGGCTGTGCTCGTCGGAGTGACACCATGTTCTCATCAGCCTTTATCAGAATGGGCTCCAAATTATGTTGAGCCTCAACTAACTGGTCTATCTGGTGCAAAATCTCCACCCTAGACTCGACAAAGAGCCTGCAGATCAAAACATGAAATGGGATGGAGGTGGCCTTCTTCAGTACTGACTTATGTATCTGCTCGGTGATGAGTTTGGGCCAATCTATGTCATAGCCAGCCAAGATGCTGGCTACCAAAACTACATGCTCTGACATAAGTGTATTTTTTGCCAATGTCAGCCGGATCCATGATCTAACAATGGCCCACCAAAATTTTGCGAGAAAACTGAGTAAAGCCTTCACGATCAGTTTTGTGTGGGTGGTGACCCAAGTAGGCTCCATACTTTCTCTGCAATATGACTAGCCACCCATCTCAGTAGTGTGGTCCAATGCTCAGGATCTTTAATAATAAATGAGTTCCTGGCATTCCCCTTTCAGTAATGAAACTCCACTATAGATCTGGAGGCATGGTACTCGGGACCAAAAAACATATGACAGATGGTCTCCTCAGATATGTCAACTTGCCAAACTCTGACTTGTATCTCTATCAGCTTGGGATGAGTGAGAGGTTTCTTCCCCTTGGGAAGAGAATGCTAGATGGTGTCTATGTCCAATGCATAGAAGTCCCTCACCAAAATCAGGGAGTACCTATCAAGAGACTTTATCAGCCACATGAGCCCATAACAAATCATTGTCTCCTATAGATCGGGGACAAGTCTAAGGCCATTTTCTATCACCTTGGGCTCCTCATATATAGAACAGGTAGGCTTGCCCAGATCGTTTGGCAGCATGCCCTTTCTAAAAATCTCATCCATGCCCTTGACGCACCATCGGTTAGCATGGGCATTTGGTGCTAATGATGATGATAGTGCGACGAAGGACTCAACATCTCCTCTATCCTCGGATCCCTCCTCAGAACTATACTCCTCTCCTGATCGCTTCATCTGGGGCATGCTACTCCCACTCTCATCACTACCTTCCTCTTCAGACTGGAAAGGACTATCAACCTAAGCTAGTGTAAGCCTAGCTCTGGTAGTTGCTCTAGTCTGTGGTGTAGAAGCTGCTGGGTCTGGCTGGGCATCAAGTGTCTCCAACGAGCCACTCAACTAAGGGAACTGCTCACCAGAATGCTCGTCATCTGAAGGCTCATCCCTGAACATTTTCCTCAGAGCCTCAATCTCAGCAAGTCTACCTTTCAGGGCCATGATATTTGAAACATAGACATAAGGATACCATATTCATCCCCAAGAATTAAGAAATAAAATGCAAAAATTTATCTAAGTCAGTTGCAGAAAGGCTCTATGAAAGCCCCTTTACGAGTCTTAGTGATCACTACAAGTTGTAAAGTGCTCTCGTAAACTAGTGATTCAAAATAATATTAGTCATTGGAAAAGTCTACGAGACCTAGGTATGACTCATAAGTAGTTTACAAGTCGTAGACTAGGGTCGTAAAGAATTCCAGTGAATAATTAAAGACAGGTAGGGGTCTATGAGGCCTATCTACGAGTCATAAAGTGATCTACGATTTGTAGATGGTCTCATTTGATGAATACTCAGAATATAAAGTCTCTGGAATTTCACACGAGGGACAATTATGACTCAGAGATTGCTCTATGGGTCGTAAGAGCCTCTCGTGAACTAGAAATTTTAGGCACCTGATGTTCTAAGTTCATCACATAGACTCCACAAGACAATTTCAATAACTAACTATTAGCATCTAAGCAAGAATACAAATACTCACATAAATTCAATCAGACAACCCTAGCCCAAGAGTTTCAACATTAAATTACCCCATCGAAAATGATTAAGAATGAGTGATCCTATCATTCCGACCATTCCTATTGGACTTACATAAAATCATGCACCCATGAGAACACCCATCATATTCATCAAGCACAAACCATTTAACACTATGCAGTAATAAACAAGGTGGATGATTCAACGGGCACAACAATTTACAATCACAAGTCCACAATACCTAAATTTGAACTCAAGCAACAACTCAATCAAGGGCAACCCTATTTCACATAACCAAATTCAAATTCAACAAAGATTTTATGTTCAAACACTATACCCATAATAATCATCAAATCAATCAATTAAGAGCAAAGAAAATTAAAGGTCTAATGTAAACAAAAACTTACTAAAAATGGAGATGAACTTGAAGAAGAGATGAAAGAGTGAATGATCAAGAGACCCTAGGTGCCGGAAATCTCGCCAAAAAAATGAACAGTGATGGTTGAAAAAATAAGGGGAAGGGGAAGCTTGGTTGATTTGGTAAATTAGGTCAAATAGGGGTCAAAATAATTTGACCCCTCCTTCCTATATTAAATGGAGTCAACTGATTAAATGGCTAAGCCTCGGTCTACGAAACCTTGATAACGAGTCGTGGATGAATCTATGAATCGTAAGTCATGGTCTTGTAGAACCCTCAACACTTAACACTATTCTAGAAACTTACCTGAGATCCACAATCCCCATTCATGACTTATAGATGATCTAGAATCATAAAGTTGGCTCATGGATTTGAGTGCATAAGTTTTCTTCTCACTGGAATTTTCTAAGAGATAGGGTACAAGTTGTAGTCTGCTCTACGACTCGTAGAACCAGTCGTAGAAACTTGACCTAATGCTTTTCTCAGCCAAATTTGCTGACTTGGTCCTATACCTGCATACTCTCCATGAAATACACACTTACCCAATATGCAACCAACTCAATGTTAGAAATTGCAATCAAACAAACAAAAACAAATATCGATGAATTTAAAAACTGAAAAATGAATCGATAACTATGCAATAATATCAAAAACCTTGGGTTGCCTCCCAAGTAGAACTTGATTTACTGTCATGACATGACTTAGCTAAATTGGTTATTAGACTTTAACAATTTCCCAAACCTCACTTTAATTTTGAGCTTATCTGGATGCTTCATAGACTGGCGGATATCGAACACAACTTCTTCATCATTCAATCTAAACCTAAGTTGACCAGTTTCCATATCCTTTAGAGCTTGTTCCATAGCTAGGAATGTCCTTCCCAAGATGATTGGGATGTCGAAGTCAACCTCATAATCAAGAATCAAAAAATCTGCAAGCATTTTGAATTTCTCCACTTTAACTAACACATCATAGAGTATCCCTACAAACTTCTTCACTGTTTGATCTACCATTAGTAATCACATATTTGTGGCAGTAGGGGCACTCAATCCAAGTTTCTTGTAGTCCGGTAGGAGCATCAAATTTGTACTTGCACCTAAATCACATAGTGCCTTACCGAGCTCCAAATCGCCTATAGTGCAAGGTGTGGTGAAAGCACCTGGATCTTCATGCTTTTTAGCTAAGGACTTTGTAGTGATAACACTATAATGTAGAAGCTCTTGAGAAAACTCCTGACTCATAGTGCACTTCTTGGTGATCCAGTCCTTTATATACTTGGCATAATCCAATATCTTCTCCAATGCTTCAATAAGAGAGATGTTGATGGATAATTGCTTTAGTATGGAGAGAAAGTGCTTGAGCTTTCCTTCCTCCTCCCTCTTTTTGATTCTTTGGGGAAAAGGAGGAGGAGACCTAAGGATGGGCTTAAACTTTTGTGGCTCTTTAGCTGCTTCACTCACTTCATCCTCACCACGATAATCTCCTTTATTCACATCTTTTATTGCAACCATCTCTTCACAAAGATCTTCCTCATCAATCAACATAGGAGGGTCAATAGTGCTCTTGCAACCTCTAGTAGTAACCGCCATATATTTCCCCTCATTCTTAGGATTTTGCATTGTGTTGCCAGGCAATGTACCTTTCTGACACTGATTCAACTGAGTTCACACTTGACCAAATTGTTTCTCAAACTGTTTGATAGCCATAGAATGAGACGCTATTTTCTGATTTATGCTTGAAATATCTGATTTTATGTCCCTTAGAGTTTCATCTTATATCTTAACCTTCTTCAATAGATGATCAAACATCTCCTCAATTCTGGAATTACCAGTACTTGTATCACGGTTATATGGTGGCACATATGGACCATTTTTGAAACCATCGTTGCAACCCCAATATGCATCTGGACCCTTGTTCCTATCATAATAACCATCTCAGTTGTCTCCGAAATTTCCATCTCTACCATAGTTTTGACCTTGGTTTTCTTGACCGTTGCACTAATAGTCCTGATTAGACGCTTGGGCATTGGTCCAGAACCCCCCTGTTGATCATTTACAAAATAAGCATCCTCCTAAAAATATTTCTCCTTATATATGGGTGTACGTGGAGTTTAGTGGACTACTGCATTCACTCTCTCTTGGTTCTACTTGATCACAACATCTATGCTTATGCTATGCTGAGCAAGTTGTTGCATATTCTCTTCACTAATTTTGGATTTCTCTGAACCCAAACTAATAACACATGAACTCTTCATGGAAGCTCTATACTACTATCCCTATGCACGATTAGTCTTGACCACTTGTTCCATATGCTCAGCACCTTGCAAATGGTTGATCTAGAAACATGCCCCCGATGATAGTGTCAGCACAAGCCTGACTTTTCTAATCAAGGGCACGGTAGAAGATATCCACTAAGGCATCATCAACTATTTTATGGTCAGATACACTCCTCAAACATTTAGTAAACCGTTCCCAAGAAGTGCTTATCGAATCTCTAGGAAGTTGCTCAAAGTTGTTGATCTGGTCCTTAAATTTGAGCTTCTTCGATCTAGGGAAGTACCTCCCTAAAATGGCCTCTTGTAAATCTGACCAACTAGTGATTTAACTCTATGTGAGCTTAGATAGCCATAATGCAGCATTGCCTGTGAGAGAGAATGGGAAGACACAAAGTCACATAACATCAATAGACAACTTCTGTGTCCCCATCACAGTCTTACAAATAAATGTCACATCATGAAAGTGGCTATGTGGATCCTCTGTTGGTAATCCCACAAATAACCTACAGTTCTGTAGCATCTGAAGTAACCTACTAGATACAGTGAACTTTGTGTTTGCCGGTAGTGGTGGCAACACAATAGCTCCTGTCACATCCATAGCTATGGGGTTCAACCTATATTGATACCACTGGTAAGCATTGACATTGAAATCCTGAGCCTGTGGAATATCCTTCAAAGGAGGTTAGTTCTCATTCCTTTCATCATCATTACTATCCCAATTCAAAGCTGCATTAGTCATGTTTTTGGCATTTTCTTGAGCCATTCTTCTTAGAATTCGTTGGATCTCTAGATTAAATGGAGTTAAGGGATTGCTTGACTCCTAGTGTTTGGCATACACTACTAGTACACCCCGCAAAGGAACAAAAACAAAAACTAAAGTAAAATAAAGGAAACTAAGGATTAACACTCGAATTGAAATTACTAATGAATTCAACTAAGTCTAGTCGTATTCCCCGGTAACGACACAAAAATCCTTGATATCGCCCAAGTTACACCTCTTTTTTAGAGTATAAAATGGTTGTTGTCAAGATATAAAAACTAACCAAGGTTAGAGTCAAACTCAAGGGAATACGTACACTCAACACCAATTCACCAATAAGCAATTCCAGTAGTTAATCAACTTAACTCCCCAAAGAGGGGATGGGGGGAGTTTTGCAATAATTAATAAGAAAGTAAACTAAACTAACAATCACAAGCAACAACCAATAATAAAGAGCAACTAGAGTATCGTGTTCCCCATGATTCCCCAACATAGTATCACCGAATAACTCAATTCTTGTCTAAAATATAGCATCCAGGATGGTAATTTAAGTTCACCAAGCCCTTTGGTCAAAGGTGAGAGGCGAATTTCACTATGTGACTTGGTACATCTCCATAGTGTGCAACACTAACCATTACCTATAAGTCCCAATCAACCTCCCTTTGACCCAGTTCGGTTGATTAGATGAGAACACATCATCAAATCCTATTAATCAATCTCTTTTCCTATTCATTACTATCTTGGTCCACTATGTAACACTAGGCAAGTTCTAATATTGGCCACCACTAGAAAACATGAAAAACAAGGAGAATTGAATAAAACATGCATATGCCCATTCAAAGAATTGTAAATTATCCGGGTTTACTAAATTAGATTTCACTGTTCCCATATCCTTAGTTGTGGATTTAGCTACTCATGCTATGGGTAGATAAAGAAATTATGAACTGAGAAAACATAATTAAGCACTCACCCAATTGAATTAGAATCATGAAAATCCAAGTAGAATGACAATCACAAGCTTCAAGATCAAATTAACCCACAAGTGTTTTCTCACTATCTTTTCTCTCAAGTATTGGGTTCTCCAAGTACAAACCCCAAAAGTATTGAATAATAACATCCACCTTTGTACAATAGCCTAAAAGTACTATTTATAGTAATTAGTATTAAGTCCTAAAAAGTGGAAAAATCGTTCTGCGGACTCCATACAAGCTCTCTACGACTCATGATATGATTTACGAGTTGTAGTTGAGGTCTCGTAATTAGCTTCTTGGATGTTAGGATGCTCTTCTATGATTTCACTTTACGAGTCGTAGACTGATGCTTGAATCGTATTACTCTCTCATATACTTCAACTACATCACTTTTTCCTTTACTAGAATTCTTCATGAAACCCATCTATATAGCTTGTAGAATGCTCTACAACTCATATAGAGGGCTCGTATAGCTGATCTTCATATATCATCCTTTAATGGAGTTTGTCACAAAACTACCTCTACGACTTGTAGAATACTTTATGACTCATAGAGGGTCTCGTAAATCATGAAAAAACAGAAAACTTCTGCAGATTTGCCCCAAGTCATAGGCAACCTACTTTTTTCCAAAACTAAACACAAAAAACACATAAAAACTATAAATGTCGCATTGAGAACACATAAAATTCTAAGTTTTAAGCATCAATAGTGTTTTATTTTGACAACAAATCACCCGTGGATAACATGCTAAGAGAATCAAAAACCACATTACTTTTACCTTTGTGGTAGAGGATGATCATGTCTTAGTCTTTGAGCAAATCAATCCATCTGCTCTGCCTCAAGTTAAGTTTTTTCTGGGTGAAGAAGTATTACAAGCTCTTATGGTCTTTGAATACATCCATATGTGCTCTATATAAGTAGTGGTGCTAGATATTGAGTGCAAACACCACAACAACCAATTCTAAGTCATGAGTTAGATAGTTCCTCTCGTGGTTCTTGAGTGGTCTGGAAGCATAGGCTATGACCTTTCCTCTCTACATTAGAACACATCCCAATCCCACTCTCAAAGCATCACAATAGATCACAAAATCATCAGTCCCTTCAGATAGAGTCAATACTGGTGAAACCGTTAATCTAATTTTCAACTCTTGAAAACTCTTTTCATACTCGTCTGACCACTGAAACTCAGCTGTCAGAGTTAGCTTTGTAAATGGCGAGGATAAAGAAGAGAATCCCTCAATAAATCTACGATAGTAACTAGCCAAACCCAGAAAACTCTATTTGTTAGTTGGAGAGGTGGACTAGGCCAGTTCTTAAATGCCTCAATCTTCTGCATATCCACTCGAATACCATCATCCGAGACAACAAAGCCCAAAAAATGACACTGTTTTAAGCTAAAACTCACATATTGAAAATTTAACATACAACTCCTTATCTCAGAGGGTTTGAAGAACAATTCGGAGGTGGCTAACATGCTCTTCCTTATCTCTATAGTACATTAAAATATCATAGATGAACATAATTATGAACATATCAAGGTAGTATGTGAATGCACTGTTCATTAAGTCCATAAAAATAGTAGAAGCATTTGTCAATCCGAAGGATATTATGATGTGCTGCCAAAATATAACACTTTTGAAGATCCGAACTTAGGATTTTATGTGTTCTTAATGTGATATTTGTGGGTTTTTTGTGTTTTATGTATAGATTTTCAGGATTACAAATTGGCTATGATTTGCGGATGAATTGCAAAAGTTGCTGGTTTTTGCTGTTGCAGAGTCCTTCTGTGGGTTAGAGATGGGTTTCGTGAGGATTTCTAATTTGGGGCTATTTGCTAAAGTTGAAGTCTATGGACATGCAAATGAGTCATGAAATAGTTTATGAGTCATAGAATGCCTTTCATGAAATGAGGATTAGAAAAGTGGACTTGCACGAAATTTATCAGACGAAACCCCCTTTACGGGTCATAAACCACTTTACGAGTTGTAAAGGGTATCGTGGAAGTGAAGTCCACAATTTCAGCAGCTGATTACGAGACCATGACTATGAGCCATAGTAGTGTATGCCTAACACTTAGAGTCAAGGCAACCCTTTAACTCCATTTGATCAAGAGATCCACTAAACTACAAGAAGAATGGCCTAAGACAACACCAACAACGCGGATAATGCAACCCTAAATAGGGACAATAATGATGAGGATAGGAATGAGAATCCACCTCCTTTGGAAGATGTTCCATAGCCTCAGGATTTCAATGGCAATGCTTACAAATGGAATCAATATAGGTTGAATCCTATGGCTATGGAGGTGACTGGATCTATTGTGTTGCCGCCACCACCAGCATGCACAAAGTTTACAATCTCGAATGGGTTACTTTAGATGCAGCTGAACTGTGGGCTATTTGCGGGCTTACCATCAGACGATCCATATAGCTACTTGGAAAATATGGCATTTGTCTGTAAGAGTGTGATGGGTACACAAAATCTGTCTGTGGATGCTGCAGGACTCCGTGTCTTCCCATTATCTCTTGTGGGCAATGATGTATTATGGTTGTCTGAGATCTCGCAGAGTTTACTCAGCAATTTGGTAGAATTGAAAAAGTCCTTTTTGGAGAGGTGCTTCCTTAAATCGAAGAAGCTCAAGTTGAAGGACCAGATCAACAATTTTGAGCAACTTCCAGGTAATCCGGTATCCAATACTTGGGAGCGATTTACAAAATATCTGAGGAGCATCCCTAACCACAAGATAGTGGATGATACCTTAGTGGAGATATTTTACTGTGCCCTTGATGGTAACAGTCAGGCTTGTGCTGTCACTATCATAGGGGCATGTTTCAAGATCAACTATTTGCAAGGATTGCGGAGCGAATGGAAAGGGTGGTCAAAGCAAATCGTGCATGGGGGAAAAGGGATGGAGATTCCATAAAGAGTTCTTGCGCCATCAGTGTGGTGCCAGAACCAAATAGAATTAATGAAGAAATTATGCAACAACTTGCTCAGCTTCGCACAAGTATGGATGTGATGATAAAGCAGAACCAAGAAAGAGTGAATGTAGTGATTCACCAACCTCCATGTGCACCCATGTATGAGGAGCCATATTATGATGAGGATGCTTGTTTTATTAATGATTAGATGGGCATTTTCTAGACCAATGGCCAACGGTCCAATTAGGACTACTAGCAGTAAGGATAACAAAACAAGGTCAGAACTTTGGCAAAGTTGGAGCTTACAAGGTCAACAGCGGAGGTTATTACGATAGGAACATGGGTCTAGATGTAGATTAGGGTCGCAGTGAAGGCTTCAGAAATGTTCTTTATGTACTACCATGCAACTGTGACGCAGATGCCAGCAATTCCAGAATCCAGGAGATATTTAATCGCCTATTGAAGAAGGCTGAGACGCAGGATGATACTCTAAGGGGAAAGAAATCAGATATTTTAAGTATTAATAAGAAAATAGAGTCTCACTCTGTGGCTATCAAACAACTTGAACAACAGTTTGGTCAAGTGTTGATTCAGTTTAATCAGCGTTAGAGGGCACGCTGCCTAGAAGTACAGTGCAAAAACCTAAAAATGAAAGGCAGTGTATGGCTATTACTACTTGGGGTGGAAAGAGAACAACTGACACTCCCATGCCAGTTGATGTAAAAGATGTTTGAGAGGAGATAACTGCGACAAAGGATACAAATGAAGGAGATGATCATGGCAAGAATAGGGTGAGTGAAGCGACTGACGCGCCATAGAGGTTTAATCCTTTCCCTAGACCTCATCCACCCTTCCCTCAGAGATTCATAAAGAGGGAGGAGGAAGGCAAGTTCAACACTTTCTCTCCATGCTAAAGCAGCTCTCCATCAATATCCCTCTCATCAAGGCATTGGAGAAGATGCCAGGGTATGCAAAGTATATGAAGGATTTGGTCACCAAAAAGCGTAATGTGAGTCAGGGGTTTTCTCAAGAACTTTAACATTGCAGTGCTATCACTACGAAGTCCTTGGTTCAGAAAAGAGAAGATCCAGGTCCTTTCACCATACCTTGCACCACAGGAGATGTAGAGTTCGCAAGGGCACTATGTGTTAGGTGCAAATATCAATATGATGCGGCTTGTTGTCTAAAAGAATCTTGGATTGGGAGCCCCTACTCCTACTAGCATGTAGTTGTTAATGGCAGGTCACACAGTGAAGAAGCCTATGAGGATACTTTATGATGTGTTGGTAAAAGTGGAAAAGTTCATATTCCATGTAGACGTTATAATCTTAGACTGCGAAGTTGACTTCGACATCCCACTCATCTTGGGAATACCCTTCCTAGGCATCGGACATACCCTAGTAGATGTGGAAGCTGATCAATCAGGTTTAGATTGAATGTCGAAGAAGTTGTCTTTGATATCCGTCAGTCCATGAACATCTAGATGAGTTAAAGAGTGAAGTCTGAGTAACAAATCTGTCCAAGTCATGTCGTGACAATAAATCAAGCACTACTTGGAAGGCAACCCAAACGTTTTGATGTAATAGCATAGTTATAAGTTTATTTTCAGTTTTTGGATTAATAGGTAGTTTATTTCTTGTGTTTTAATTGTAATTTAAAACATTGGGCTGGTTGCATATAGGGTAATAGTGTATTGTACTAAGAGTATGTTGTATAGGACTAAGTCAGCCAATTTGGCTGAGAAAAGCATCAAGTTGAGCCTCTACAAGTGGCGCTTAGGTGCTCAGGTATGTTTTTGGAACCCTTATGTGTTATTTCGCTTGATTTTGTGCATTAGGGACAATGCACATCTTTTTCAATGGGTATGGGTAGTTATGGTCCTCAGTAAAGTCTGAGTAGCTTGTGGTTTATAACTATCCCAATTTTTAATCCTGAGGTTTTATGCTTGTGTTCTTTTTCTTTGTGGATATTTATTTTATGTTAAATTGGTATGTTTAGGATATTTAGATAATATTTATAGCATATAATACCAATACTTATGGCATATAACATGTTTTTATGTTTTGTTTAAAAAATGATACCCACCAAAATTTTTGATTAAGTAGTTAGATAGTAATCATGTATGTTTAGGTGTCTGATAGTATCTGTTTTGATAGTGAGGGTGCATTGAGATAAAAAGCATGATCTGTGAGTCTTTTGTCGATAATATATGTAGTGCCATATGACTGTGAGCATGATTTGACAAATTGATGCATTTTGTGCTAATGCAAAACTTGCTTTGTTACTTTAAATTAGATTGTAGATTAATTGGATTAGGAAAGGATCTTAGGCCATTTTTCTTAAATAGTCCACTTTAGCCTAAAAATAACAAACCAAATTGATGATATTTCCCTTGTTCCTAATGTTTGAGCCTAACATGTACTTATTCTTTCAAAACACCTGATTAACCTAGCCTTGTGTAGTGAAAAATCCTGAAATTGGTCCTAATCTTTCCTTGAACATTGTGTACCTTGGCTGAGGCAAAAAACTTAAATTGAGGGCCGCTACCAAAAGTGGCCCTGGTTTTGAGGATAGATATTTTGCACCTCAAAACAGTCTAAAAGCGTAAGTTGAGGGTGGCTGGTGTAAGGTTAAAGCACAAAAATAAGGGGGTGAGTTAGGAATATGGAGAAAAAGGAGAAACATCATGTACCGAGTGCAAGAAAAAATGAAAGATACCTTGATTGAGAGCTAAAAACAAAATGAAGTACGAAAATAAGGTAAAAACCTGAAAAATGATAAGAAAGCACCCAGAAAAGCTTGAAATAAGAAAAACTGAGAATACGGTGAAAGTAACAAAGTTGGTTGGGCAAAAGTGTAGAAAAATGCAGTTTTAAGGAGGGCCTTTAGTCAGTATTTTCCCAAAATACCATACCAAACCCCCTGAGCCTACGTTACAAGCCAAGAAAGTTGTAAAATAATCCTAGTCTAATTAGATATAAGTCTGAGTCATGAGTATAGGGGCAAGCCTATGGTATTAGTCATCATACATGAACATATTTTGTGAGAGTAAGTGTTTTTACATGGTCCAATGGTCAAATATGAAAACATCATTGAGTGTCAGATATGAGACTTTTTTCTGTAAGGGCACTTGCATTGCAGTGTTAGGATTTTGACTTGTTCAGTGATTGTGGACTATTGATAACCTTTTGCTTGTCATAGTTGTGTTATCACATGCACCAGTGTTCCTTGATTCACTATATAGCTATCTGATCCTATTTTGAAAAGTTGGTGTGAGTACCAGTGTTTGAAATGCATGTGATATATGCCATTGATTTGAGGCTTGTGTGTTATAGTATTGTCTATATATATATATTGAGTCCATCGCTTGAGGACAAGCAACAATTTTAAGTTGAGAGTATTGATATGCTGCAAAAATACAATACTTTTGATGCTTAAAACTTATGATTTTGCATGTTCTCAATGTGATATTTGTGGGTTTTGTGTGTTTTTGTGTTTAGATTTGCAGGATTATAGGTTGGCCGTGATTTATGGAAGAATTGTAGAAGTTGCTAGTTTTTGCTTTTGTATGAGTCCTTCTACGGGTCATAGAGCATTCTACAAGTCATAGATAGGTTTCGTGAGGATCTTTAATGAAGGCTATTTGCAGAAGTTGAAGTCTACGAACATACAAGCGAGTCGTGGAACGAGTTATGAGTCGTAGAATACCTTTCGTGCCCTGAGGATCAGAGAAGTGGACTTGAAGGAAATTAATAAGGCAAAACCCCCTTTACAGGTCGTAAAGCAGTGTCATGGAAGTGAAGTACAGAATTCAAGCAGCTGATGACGTGACCCTGACTACGAGTCGTAAAAGATAATGTGGGTCACAAAGTACCTTTCGTATGGTGTGCAGACTAGTTTTTCTAATTTGTTTAGGACTTATTTTGAATAATTATAAAATGGTTTTTTAGGTTATATTTCAAAAATTCTCGCCAGTTCATTTAGTTTTTTGTAGTTTAGGATAAGTGTTCAGAGAACTCGGTATTCTTAGTAAGAAAAATTATAAGAGAATCTTCGAGAATACTTATGAGTTAATTCAATCTTCAATCTTGTGATTTTCATCTACTTTGGATTTGCTTGTTCTTAATTCAATTGTGTAAGTATTTAATTATGTTTTCTTAATTCATAATCTCTTCATCTACACATAGCATTAGTAGGTAAATCCATAACTAGGGTTGTGGGGACCATGAATAACTAACAAAGTAAAATCAGATAATTCACAATTCTTGGAAGGTGTATATGCATTTATTAATTAACTCTCTTCATTTTGCATGTTTTCTAGTGGTGGCCAACATTAGAACTCGCCTAGTATTACTGACTGGACCAAGGTAGTAATGAATAAGAAAAGAGATTAATTAGTAGAATTCATGTCATGACCCAAGCCTAGGGCCTAAACGTGGCACAGCGAATGGGGAACCCCCACTAAGCCTCTCAACTTATCGTTACACATCATTGGTCGTGGAAGCATATAAAAGAAATAAAATAAACATAAAGGAGTGAAGGTGCTAAGTGATAGCTCGCCAAAACATCAACGTCAAGACAAGGAGTCATAACTTATATCATAATTACACATCTTGTCCAACAACACCTCTAAATACATAGATAGAGTGAGGGCCAAGACAAAGTAATCGGGCTCACCCTCATAGTCAAAATAGAACAAAGAAAGTGTCTCAATACATAAATAATAGCAATCATAGACTAAGGTCCTCGAAATTGAAGACTCACCAACAAGCTTGAATCAACACTGACTAGCCACATGGAGGAGGATGATTAACTTGGGCACCGGTTCCTACATGGTGATATCATGTAGGCAAGAGTATGCGTTAGTACGTTTGAATGCACTAAGTATATGGGATGCAATGCTACTAGAGATAAGCATCATAATCTAAAATGTATAATGATAGGAAATAGGCATAACATAGCAATATGACATGTGTGATCAATGCATAATTAAAACATGCTTAAGTAACTCATGCTTGTGTAGGATATCATATGTGAAGATGAGACCAAGCAAGCTATGCAACCTTGTGTTGGGCTAAGATGCTGATGGTCACACCCTATCACTCTAGGTAGTAAAGTATGCACCCTTCACATGGTTGATGACATTAACACCTATCATCCGGGTGGCAAAGTACGAACCTCTCACATGGTTGGTGAGTACTAACCCCCACCTCGGTTACCAAGGTACTAACCCCTCGATAGGTTACCAGGCTCTTGCCCCCCTGGATTAGGCATGGTCTAATGTATCACTTTATTTAGGATTTATTATATGCTCTAGTACAACACTTCATATAGGAATAATCATATACATAAGATCATTCATCATCATAGCATCATTTATATCATATCTCATTCTTTGGACCTTCATTTCCTCAAGAAACCATAAACGAACATTTTATTGAACACCTTGGGGGTATGTAATGGGGGTAAAAGACCATGCAATTCAGAGATGAAATGATGCAAGAAAATCCATTGTAAACGATCAATCAATACCTTGCAACACTCCCAAGACAGCCACATCAAAACCCCTCATCAAATCCAACATTAGATCCAAGATTTGAAGCTCAAAACATGCTAAAACAACCATACTTTCATGAACTAAAATCACTGTGCAATATGTTTCTCAATATAAAAGGCCTACATGTAAAATCAACATTAAATCATGCAATATTAGTACAAAGGAGACATAAGTCCATGGGTGAAAAGACCCAATAGTTCAACACCACATACCTTAGCTTTTGGATGAACTTGGTGAAAGTTGACAATGGAGACTTGAAGCTTGAAGAGAATCCTTAAATTTGGATGAGGATTTTGAGTTTGGGAATTTTGAGTGAAAATATATCTAAGTGTTTTGGGGAGTATTGGAAAATGTTGAGGATGATATAAGGGTGAAACTTAGCTAAGTATAGGTAAAAATACGTTTGGGAAACTTGGGCCCAACACTTAGAATATTTTGGGACGCACAGGAAAACACTGCTAGGCAAAATACACTTCATGCATTGCGAAGAGAACACAGAGCAGGAATTACACTAAAGTATGCCCTTGGCGCATTGCGGAAGGAACGCGTAAAGCTCACTGGCCTTCGTCACTTAGAAAATTATAATTGCTAATCTTTCGCTCTTAAATCGGAGATAGACCCTTTTTCACCTAATTTTGACAGCCTAATCACAAATATGAAGTCAGATTTTCGAAATAGTCCATCGACTTTAAGATATATGTTATTTAAAATTCAGGGCATTGCGAGGCGCGTTTTGGGGCACTTTTGGCATCGTTACAATATCTCCCCCTTGGGATGATTCGTCCCAGAATATAAAAGAGACGTGCAAGACTAAAGTGATCATGAACAAATCAAGCCCAAAATAAATGCAACTTAACATGTAAAACACCATTTTCAAATCCTCAACACAAGTGTAAAATCATCATAAGTTTACCAACTTACACATGAATCCATTTGAATGACATAGGGGATGAAATGTAAGACTTGAAATAACATATGGGACTTAGGATTAGTACCATAAGCTTGAGTGGAGTGGAAAAGATAAGGATACCGCTTTTGCATTTCCACTTCGGCCTCCCAAGTAGCACTTTCAACTTGTTGGTTCCTCGAAAGGGCCATAACGGATGCCACTTCTTTGTTCCTCAATCTCTTTACTTGCCTACCCAAGATCTGAACCAGAACCTCCTCATAAGTCAAGTTTTCCTCAACAACACCCACAACATCAAGAGGTATAATGGCATTAGGATTGCCAACACACTTTCTTAACATAGAAACATGGAACATCGAATGAACCAAATTCATTCACTAGGTAACTTAAACTCGTAAACTACCTTGCCAACTCTCTCTATCACCTCATAAGGGAAAATATACCTTGGGCTCAACTTCCTCGTTTTACCAAAATGAACCACACCTTTCATTGGAGAAATTTTCAAATAGACCCAATCACCCACTTGGAACTCTAGGTATTTCCTTCTTACATTGGCATAGGATTTTTGACTAATTTGGGCTGTCCTCAACCTTTCCCTAATCATCTTAACCTTCTCAAGAGCCTCCATAATCAGGTCCATCCCCAATAAAGCCACCTCTTTAACCTCAAACCAACCTACCAGTGATCTACAATGTCTCCCATAAAGAGCCTCAGAAGGAGCCATACCGATGCCAGAGTGATAGCAATTGTTGTAGGAAAACTCAATCAATGGAAGACGGTCATCCAAACTACCTTTAAGCTCCAAGACATAAGCTCTAAGCATATCCTCAAGTGTTTGAATTTTCCTTTTAGCTTGGCCATCTGTTTGAGGATGGAATTCCGTACTAAGATGAACTTTAGTACCAAGACCCTTTTAAAAAGACCTCCAAAAGTGTAAAGTAAATTGTGCACCCTGATCCGATAAGATGGATAAAGGAACCCCATGTAACCTTACTAGCTCATAGATGTTCAAACCTTATATACTCTTCAGCCCCATATGTAGTCTTGACTGGTAGAAAGTGAGCCGATTTTGTCATCCTATCAACCGCCACCCATATGGAATCAAAACCTTTCCTAGTCTTGTGGAAACATAACCAGAAAATCCATATTAACTACCTCCTACTTCCAAGCGGGAATCTATACTTCTTGGGTTAGGCCACCCGATCTTTGATGCTCGGCTTTGACTTGTTAGCAACTATGGCAACTAGAAACGAATTTGTCAATGTCCCTCTTCATGCCTCCCCACCAATATACATCCCTCAAGTCTCTATACATTTTGGTGGAACCGGTGTGGATAGAATAAGATGAATTATGGGCTTCATCAAGAATTTTCTCTCTCAAACGATCAATACATGGCACACATAACCTACCTTGGTATCTAAGGGCCCCATCTCCCTCTTGTGAGAAAACCTCTATTTTGCCCTCTTTCACCAAGGCCTTCAATTCAAGCTAGAAGGAGTCTAGATCTTGTTTTGCAATCACCTCATCAACCAAAGAAGATTTAGAACCATCAACCACAACAACACCATTACCCACATCTTCCAACCAAACTGCCAATCTAGCCAACCTATGCACCTCCCTAGCCATCTCCCTTTCACCACCATCCACAAAGCTAGGCTACCCATGGAATCCCTACTCAAAGCATCCGCCACAACATTTGCCTTACCAAGATGGTAATGCACACTCATGTTATAGTCCTTAAGGAGTTATAGCCACCTTCTTTGTTTCAAGTTAAGATCTTTAGAGTGAACACATATTGAAGGCTCTTATGATCGGTGAAGACATCGACGTACATCCCACAAAAATAATGATGCCAAATCTTTAACTCAAACACCATAGCAGCCAATTCAAGATCATGGCTTGGGTAGTTCTTTTCATGTACTTTGAGTTGCCTAGAAGCATAGGCTATGACCTTACCATTTTGCATTAGCACACAACCCAAACCAACTCTAGATGCATCACAATATACCACAAAACCCTCAAGCCCATCCGGTAGTGACAATATAGGAGCGGACACAAGTCTATCTTTCAATGTTTGGAAACTTTTCTCACATTTATCGGTCCACACAAACTTCACCTTTTTTTGAGTAAATTTTATCATAGGGGAAGCAATGGAGTCGAAGCCATCCACGAACATTCTATAGTAACCCACAAGGCCCAAGAAACTCCTAATATCTGACGGGGTCAATAGTCTAGGCCAATTCCTAATAGCATAGGTCTTCTTGGGATCCACTTTTATACCATCCCCCGATACCACATGACCTAAAAGAGCAATCCTCCTTCAACCAAAGTTCACACTTGTCATATTTAGCATACAACCTCTCCTCCCTCAATCTTTGCAACACAACCCTCAAATGGCCCATATGCTCTTCCCTACTATGTGAATAGATCAAAATATCATCAATGAAAACCACAACAAAGAAATCAAGGTAGGGCTTGAAGACCCTATTCATTAAGTCCATGAAGATGGCCGGTGCATTAGTCAATCTAGAGGATATCACCACAAATTCATAGTGCCCATATCTAGTCCAGAAGTCCATCTTGGGAATATCGTACTCCTCACCCTCACTTGATAGTACCCGGATCGAAGATCAATCGTAAAGAAAAAGCTATCCCCTTGCAATGGTCAAACAAGTCATCAATTCTTAGAAGAGGATACCTATTCTTTATAGTGACCCTATTGAGTTGCCGATAGTCAATGCACATTCTAGGTGACCCATCTTTCTTCTTTACAAACAATACTGGTGTACCCCAAGGTGATTGACTAGGTCTAATAAATCCCTTTTCCAACAAATCTTTCAATTGTTCCTTTAACTCCTTCAATTTTGCTAGGGCCATACGGTAAGGGGGAATAGAGATAAGTCGAGTGTCAAGAAGGAGATCTATGCAAAAATCTATCTCCCTTTCGGGAGGGGCACCGGGAAGGTCATTTTGGAAGATATCAAGAAATTCATTTACAATGGGGACCAACTCAATACAAGGGACTTTGGACTCCATATCTTTTACCCTCATAATATGACACAAACACCCCCTAGAAATTAACTTATGGGCTTTAATGCATGAAATGAATCTACCCTTGACCACCACATCTTGACTTTCCCACTCAAGGACGGGTTCATTAGGAAATTGAAACTTGACCCTACGGGATCTAAAATCAATAGACGCATAATAGGCATGCACCCAATCCATCCCAAGTATGACATCCAAATCCACCATGTCTAATTCAACAAGATCACAAGGCAACAACTTATGCAAAATGCAAACAGGACAACTCTTATAAATTTTCCTAGCAACAATAGAGGCACCAATAGGAGTAGACACTTCATACGTCTCGTGAAACAACTCAAGGGAAACATGAAACTTTTTAGCAACAAGAAGGGAAACAAAGGAAAGAGTAGCACCCGGATCAATCAAAGCATATACATTAAGATCAAAGATTTTCAACATACCGATAATAACATCAGGGATCTCACCAACCTCTTGCCTCCCATGTAGAGCATAAAACTGGTTGTGACTTGGGGAACCACCTTGAGGATCACCTCTACCCAAAGGAATTGTATTTGCACCCCGACCCTGACCACATATTCTTGGACAATCCACCTTTTTGTGAACAAGCTTTCTACATTCGAAGCATGCATTAGAACCCTTCAAACATGGACCCCCAAGCTTCTTCCCACATCTAGGAAACACATCATTAGGATCCAGTACACCCACACCTTGAGGTCTAGGGAAGTCAATGATAACTCCCCTATTAATAACATGAGGAGGCCCTTGGCTTTGTTAAAATCTGCACCTACCCTCAAATCTGGCCCTCTTTGCCTCATGGTCCCTCCTTTTTCTCATCTTTTCTTCCTCCATTTGCTCGTCATAGGTCATCAATCCAGACAAGTCCACGTCACCAATAAGCGTGGCGAATCGAAATTCTTCACTCACCAAGTCAGAGACCCCCATAACAAAATTATTCATCTTTGAGCTATGATCGGCCACCAAATGAGGAGCATATTTTAAAAGTTGATTAAATTTGAGGGCATCCTCCCTCATACTCAAAGAACCTTGTTTCAAGTTAATAAACTCCACCAAGTTTGCCTTCCTAAGTTCAAGAGGGAAAAATCGATTAAGAAAGGTCAATTTGAACTCCTCCCAAAGCACTATATTACCAACCCCCTTCTCACCCTTCCATTGCTCATACCAAATTTGCACTACCCCTTTGAGTTGGTATGCCGCCAACTTTGCCTCTTGATTTGGCCCAAATACCCATGATATTCAAGATTTTGTAGACCTCATCATGAATTCTTTTGGGTCTTCATCCACATTTGACCCATGGAAAACTTGAGGATTCATCCTCATAAAGTCTCTCACCCTATCTCTTGGGGTAGTAGTATGAGGAGCTTGGGCCCCTTGTTGGACTTCGTTGGCCACCACTTGGGCAATCATAGTAAGAGCATCCCTGAGCTCACCATTGGCAGGTTTCTCCTTGGGAGTTACGCCCTTCTTCTTCGAGTGATAGGCATGATCTAGCATAACAAAGAATAATCATTAGGGATGGAAAACTCACCACAACTCTATAGCATGACCTAGAACATGAAGAAGGGAAACATTTCCTAAAACGCCTCATAGCCTTCTATTCATAGTCATGGCATGCTTCACAACCATGAATAAGACTCTAATCGACAAGGTGTTTTGGACTCCGAGGGTCTATCAACCTAGTGCTCTGATACCAAGTTTTCCATGACCCAAGCCTAGGGCCTAGACGTGACATGGTGAATGGGGAACCCGAGGGAACCCCAACCAAGCCTCTTAACTTATCATTACACATCATTGGTAGAGGAGTATATAAAAGACATAAAACAAGCATAAAGGAGCGAAGGGGCTAAGGGATAGCTCACCAAAACATCAACATCAAGACAAAGAGCCATAACTCATATCATAATTACACATCTTGTCCAACAACACCTCTAAATACATAGATAGAGCGGGGGCCAAGACAAAGGAACCGGACTCACCCTCATAGTCAAAGATAATAGCAATCATAGACTAAAGTCATCGAAATGGACAACTCACCAACAAGCTTGGAATAGGACCGACTAGCCACGTGGAGGAGGATGACTAACTTGGGCACGATTCCAAATGGTGATATCACGTAAGCAAGGGTATACATTAGTACATTTGAATGTATTAAGTTTGTGGGATGCAACGCAACAAGAGATAAGCATCATAATCCAAAATACATAACGATAGGGAATAGGCATAATATAGCAATATGACATGTATGATCAATGCATAAGTAAAACATGCTTAAGTAACTCATGCTCGTATAGGATATCATATGTGAATATGAGACCAAGCAAGCTATCCAACCTTGTGTTGAGCTAAGAAGATGATGATCACACCCCATCACCCTAGGTGGTGAGGTACGCACCCCTGACATGGTCAATAACATAAACAAGTATCATCAGAGTGGTGAAGTACGAACCCCTCACATGATTGGTGATTACTAACCCCCACCTCGGTTACCAAGATACTAACCCCTCGATAGGTTACTTGGGCTCTTGTCCCCCCAATTAGGCATGGTCTAATGCATCACTTTATATAAGATTTATCATATGCTCTAGTATAATACTTCATAGAGGAATATCCTGTACATAAATACACTCATAATCATAACATCATTCATATCATATCTCATGCTTTGGACCTTCATTTCCTCAAGAAACCATAACTGAACATTTTATCGAACACCTTGGGGGTATGTAGTAGGTGTAAAAGACCATGCAATTTAGAGATGAAATCATGCAAGAAAATCCATTGTAAAACCATCAATCAATACCTTGTAACACCCCCAAGACGTTCACATCAAAACCCCTCATCAAATCCAACATTAGATCCAAGATTTGAAGCTCAAAACATGCTAAAACAACCATACATTCATGAACTAAAATCACTGTGCAGTAAATTTCTTAATATATAATACCCGCATGTAAAGTCAACTTTAAATCATGCAATATTAGTAACAAGGAATCTTAGGCACCATGGGTGAAAGCACCCAATGGTTCAACACCACATACCTTAGCTTTTGGATGAACTTGGTGAAGGTTAACAATGGAGACTTAAAGCTTGAAGAGAATCTTTAAATCCGGATGAGGATTTTGAGTCTTGGAATTTAGAGTAGAAATGTGGCTAAGTGTTTTGGGGAGTATTGGGAAATGCTGAGGATGATATATGGGTAAAATTTGGCTAAGTATAGGTAAAAACAAGTTTGGGAAACTTGGGCCTAACACTAAGAATATTTTGGACCGCACAGGAAAACACTGCCAGGAAAAATATACCTCTCTGCATCGCAAAGAGGATGCGGAGAAGAAATGACACTAAAGCGTGCCCTTGGCACATCGTAGAGGGAATGCTTAAACCTCACTGGAATTTGTCACTTAAAAAATTATAATTGCTAATTTTTCGCTCTTAAATCAGGATTAGACCAGTTTTCACCAAATTTTAACCCCCTGATCACAAATATGAATTCATATTTTTGAAATAGTCCACGTATTTTATGATATACAGAAATCAAAATTTTGGGTATTCTGAGGGATGTTTTGGGGCCATTACAATTCAGATGATGTTTTCTTGTCTAATCAACCAAACCAGTCCAAGGAAAGATTATACTGTGGCTAATAGGTAATGGTTAGTAATGCATACTATGAAAATGTGTCAAGTCGCATTGTGAAATTTGCTTCTCACCTTTAACCAAAGGGCTTGGTGGACTTAAATTACCATCCTGCATGCTATACACTAGACAAGAATTAGGCTATCTAGTGATACTGAGTTGGGGAATAATGGGGAACACAATACCCTAGTTGCTCTCTATTATTGGTTTTTCCCTTGTGATAATTAGTTTAGTTTATTTTCTTATTGATTATTACAAACCTCCCCCCTTTTGGGGAATTGAGTCGGTTAATTACTCGGATTGCACATTGGTGAGTTCTCATGAGTCTACATATTCCCTATGGGATCGACCCTAACCTTGGTTAGGTTCTATATCTTGATAGCAACGACCTGATCTAAGCTCTATCTTAGAGAAAATAGTGTCACCCTGAAGTTAGTCAAATAAGTCATCAATCCTCGGAAAGAGATATTTGTTCTTAATGGTCATTTTGTTCAACTGGAGATAATCTATACACATGCTGAGGGAACTATCTTTCTTTGGAACAAATAGGACAGGAGCACCCTATCGAGAGACATTCACCCTAATAAACCCCTTATCCAAGAGATCTGTCAACTGCTCTTTCAATTCGTTCAACTCAATAGGAGCCATTCCATATGGCAGATTAGAAATCGGCTAGGTATTGTGTCACAACCCTAGCCTAGGGCCTAGACGTGACACGATAAATGGGAACCCAAAGGGAGTCCAAACAAGCCTCTTAGTATATCATTCACACCTCCTTTGTCGCAGAAGCAAAGTAAACAATATTGAGTGATATAAATAAGGGAATTCAAGACTAAGGGAAAGAGCGTGATAATCATACAATATAAAGGAGTCAAGGCTCAAAGCATAAGTATATCATACGTTCCAATAACACCTCTAAACATGGAATTGAGCAGGAGGCCAAGACAACTTTCCAGGATCATCCTTTTAGTATCAAAGTTCAACACAAAGAGATAGCAAAAGTAAGAGTGCAAAGCTAGTGTCCTCGAAATTGAAGACTCACCAATAGCTTATCTTCAAGATGACCAACTAGCCACAAGGAGGACGATAGTGAGGGGCTCCGGTTCGTATATGGTAACATCATATAGGTATCGAGTATGCATTGGTATGTTTGAATGTACTCTATAGGATATAATGCAATAGGAGATAGACAATATAATCAAAATGCATAATCATAAGCAAGAGATAGTATATTAGTAATATGGCATGCATGATCAATGCTTGAAGTTAAACATGCTTGTATAGAACATATTACATGTGTAGGAAGAGACTATCATCGTAGACCAAGCAAACTAGTACTTGGAATCCAAGTCCTACCACCTCCTTAGAAGGCGATTGAGGTATCTACCCCTTAATTGGTAGATGGGCATAGCATCCCCCATCATAGTGGTTAAGGTATATACCCCTTAACATAGTAGATGCGTATAGCACACCCATCATAGTGGTCAAGGTATATACCCCTTAACTGGTAAATGGACATAGCACCCTCCATCATAGTGGTCAAGGTATATACCCCTTAACTTGTAGATGGACATACACCCTCCATCATAGTGGTTGAGGCATAATATCCCCTCAACATGGTTTGGTCAACTTGCAACACTATAGATACTTTTCATGAAATCATCATATATAAACATTCCTTTTATCATCATAAAGTCACTTGACTCATTTTCCATGCAATAGATCATCAATAGCTCAAATTCATGCAATTCAAGGGTGAAATCATGTGAGTAAACTTAATGTAAATCAACCCACCAATACTTGGTAAAACTCTCGTGCAATATTCATTGAAAACCTTCATCAAATCTCATAAGAGATCATAGATTCATAGCTCAAAACATGCTTAAACAGTCACATTTTTATGAAACTCCAATATAGTTTATATTCAAATTTCATAATAGAAGATACCCATAAATAATCAACTTGAAAACATGCAATTTACATGAAAAAGAAGGTTGGGAACCATAGGTGAAAGGACCTAATGGTTGAAACCCACATACTTCAACTTTGGAGATTTCCTTGATGAAGATTTGAATGAGAACTTGAAACTTGAATGAATTCCTTGAGATCCGCAACGAGTTTGGGACACTTTAATTTGAGTGAAAATATGTGGCTAAGTGTTAGACAGGGTTTTAGGGAATCTCTTGAAAGATATGGGGTTGAAAAATGACTAACTATAGGTGTTTTTACACATAGGAAGGCTTAGGGCCAAGGCCCTAAAGCCTTAGACTGAAACAAGAAAAACTGGTAGTAAAATACATTGCTCGTAGAGCAAACGCCCACCTTTTTTGGAAATTAAAATATTTAGAAACAAAATTTTGCAATGTTTGCTCTAAAATTGGGTTTATACCCATTTTTCACTCAACTTTTTGCCCCCAATCACAAATATGAAGTCAAAATTTTGATATCACGCACAGATATTGAGATATATGGAAATTATGATTATGGGTATTTTCAAGACATATTTTTTAGCACTTTTTGGGGCGTTTCATGTCAGGGAGAACATCAATACAAAAGTCGATCTTCCTATCAGGAGGAACACCAGGCAAATCATCAGGAAATACATAGCGAAACGAGGTGATAGATACATCCCATTGAGATTAACTTTTCGGCCTTAAGGTAGGAAATAAACTTACCGTTACGCTCCACAAAATCACCCTTCCACTCTATGACAGGCTCATTTGGACATTGGAATTTGACAGTTCAGGTTCAACAATCAACAGAGGCATAACAAGCGTGTAGCCAATCCATGCCAAGAATCACATCAAAGTCGACCATATCTAACTCATCTAAGCCTGCCAAAGTATCTTTATGATAGATAGACACCATGCAATCTCTATATATCCTTTCCACTTGAATAGACTCACCAGTGGGAGTAGAAATACTAAAGGGCTCAAGAAGACATTCAGGAAAAATCTTAAATTTACTAGCCATATATAGAGTTAAAAATGATAAAGTTTCACCTGAGTCAACCAAAGCATATACTTATATAAAAAGACTCAAAGAATACCCATGACAATATTTGGTGCAACTTCATGATCCTATCAATTTTCCATCATATACAGATGAATGGTACCCCTGCCCGTATTAGTTGTGGCACCTCTCTGTGGTATTGCTGGAGATGGAACTTTATTAACCTCCATCACCCCTCCTACTTATTGGGCACTCACTCTGGAAGTGACCAGTCTGTACGCACTTATAGCAAGCATTTGTTCCCTCATGACACTCACCTAGATGGAGTTTACCAACTTGCCACATGGTGGTTTCCCCCTTGAACCTTGAGTCACACTAGCTTGTGATTGAGAACCCTGAGTTCTATAATTCCGATAGCCCTGGGACTTCATATAATACTTGTTACTCGGAGCTGGTGCATTCGGTGAAGATGGTGCATAGTTTGAAAACATCAGAAAATAGGACCTGTCCCCCTTACTCTGTTTATGTAGGCTCATGCCCTACTGACTTATCCTTTTAACTCAAGTGCTCCTCCCTATCCCTGTTCTTGTCCTCCTCTAATTGTTGCACATAAACTATAAGCCTAGAGATGTCCATGTCCAAAATCAGCAATGTCGCCTTGCACTCCTTTTTCACATGCTTACCCAAGCTAGATATGAACTTTCTCATCATAGACCTTATATCGATGACCATCTTTGGAGCATACCTGGATAGCTGTAGGAACTTGAGGCTATATTCTTTGACAGTCATCGCCTCCTACTTCAAGTTGACAAATGCCTCCACCTTTGCTTCCATACCCTGAACATTGAACCCTGAACCCTAAACTTGAACATGAACCCTGAACCTGAACCTGAACCCAAACCCTGAACTTCAACCTGAACTTGAACCTTGAAAACCTAATGTGCTGTGAATATACAAAACATTTTATGCCTAAAACAAGGGATTTTGTAAATTCTTAATGTGACTTTTTTGGATTTTATGTGTTTTTGTCTTTTTCTTGCAAAAAAGTTAGGTTGGATTCGTTTTGAAGAAAAAGTTACAAATTTTGCCAAAGTTTAGGACATGTGAGCACACCTATGAGTCATAGCTCAAGCTACGAGTCATGAGGTGTGTCGTAGCAAGAATCAAAGACCAAAAATTTAGAAATCTGCGGTAACCCCTACAAGGCCATCCTACTAGTCATAAGTCTCACCACGACTCGTATAAGAGAAGTAGTTGCAAGAATTAGAGAGCCAAAATGTTTGACAAAAATCTAAAGGCCAAGACTACGAGAAGAACATACGAGTCATAGCTCAAGCAATGACTTGTACCTATGGGTCGTACTAGTTTAGTCTAAGATGCCAAGAATCTGATATGAGACCCCAACTATGACTTATAGCTTATCCTACGGGTCGTACCTATGAAACGTATCAGCTATCAACTGTCTTTTCTTTGTAAATTCTAGGGTTATATTGTAAATACTATATATAGTTTAAGTTAGGATTTTAGAAAGAGAGTTCGACTTGGAGACATTTTATCATTATCTTTTGAAGCATTTCTTAGTTTTTTTTAGTTAGTTTATCCTTTTTCTTTTGGAAAATCCATTTTGGGGATTGCAAATCTTGCTTTGTATTCATTGTTGATCAATCAAGCTTTTGGGTTTGCAACTTGTGGTGCCTACATTCTTCAGTGCTTGTGGTAAAACTCTTATTTATGCCTTGTATCGGCATGTTTTCATGTTTTTCCTTTGCCATGAGTAGCTAAGCACCCACAACTTAGGGTTACGGGTATCATGGGTAGTTGATTTGAAATAAGATAGGTTTATTGTATTTCTACGATTGGGGTTTACATGTATTGTCTATTTCTCTTCATTATGATTGTTGTTTGGTGGTGACCAACACCAAACCCCGCCTACTATCACTAGCTCGACCAAGGTGGTGATGAATAGGAAAAGAGAAGTAGATAACATGCTTCAATTGATGTGTTCTCGTCTAATCAACCAAACCAGACCAAGGGAAGGCTGACTGGGACAATTAGTAACGGTTAGTTGGCATGCCATGGTGGCCGACCAAGTTTCATGGTGAAATTTGACCTTCACCTTCATAAGAGGGCTAGAAGAACCTAATTTATCATCCTGCATGTGAATTTCCATTTTTAGTTATATTACCTAGGGAAATCGAGTCAACGAACCATGGTGAACACAATTCCCAAGTTGTCCCTAAAATTGAGTGTTTCCTCACATCTTATTTAAGTGTTTATTCTATTTTGTTTTTAAACCACACCCCCCCAATTTAGAGATTTTAGTTATTTTTTATTGAGATGATTAGCAGTGGATTCTTATAGTCAAGCACCATATTCCCTTGGATCCACGCTAACCTTTGATTAGGTTAATTCCTGACAGCGACTACTTTCTTATTGGAGCGTGAACATCTGATGTCAAATATTATGGTACCATTGTTAGGTAATACGACTAGGTTTTGACTTGAATTCACTATTAGTTAGTTCTAGTGTTGATTTCTAGAATCTCTTGTATTTTACTTTTGTTTTTGTTTTTCTTATTTGATTTTATTTACAGGGTATACTAGGTTGTATGCGCAACACCAGGAGCCAAGGTAATCCCTTAGCTCCACTCAATTTGGAGATCTATCGACTACCAAGAAGAATGGCTCACATGAATAAGGATATCAAGGTTGAGGAGGACAAGAATACGAATGAGGTCATGGGAAGAGAGGAGAATCTACAACCAACGGGTAACATGCCACAACTTAGGGACTTCAATGAAAATGGTTATGGATGGAATCAATATCGATTGAATCCTATGGTTATGGATGTTATTGGTGCCATAGTACTGCCTTCTTTATCAAAAGATACTAAGTTCACTATATCAAGTGAATTGCTCCAAATGCTCCAAAACCGTGGTCTATTCCCAGGGTTACCTTCAGAGGATCCCCATCGTCATCTTCAAAATGTAGTATTTTTTTGCAAGAGTGTCATGGGGACACAAAACCTTTCTTTTGGTGCTATTGGTCTAAGAGTGTTTCCATTGTCATTGACTGGCAATGCGGCTTTATGGTTATTTGAGCTTTCTCCGGGCACTATTACAAGTTGGGCTGAGATTCAGACAGTATTCCTTGAAATATATTTTCCAAGATCTAAAAAGTTGAAGCTCAAGCAACAAATAAACAATTTTGAGCAAATGCCGGTGACTCTATTAGCACAACATGGGAGAGGTTCACCAAATGCTTGAGGATGGTCCCAAATCACAAGATTGTTGATGATGCCTTCGTTGAAATTTTCTATCAGGCACTTGATCAGAATAGTCAAGCTTGCACTGACACAATCATGGGAGGCATGTTCCTAGACCAACCTTTTGCATTGATAGCTGCACGGATAGAGAAAGTGGTCAAAATAAATAGAGCATAGGTTCAACAAGAGCGAGGTGTAATGAAACAATCCTGTGCAGTCAACACCAACAATGAGCAAGCAAAGATGAATGAAGAGATCATGGAACAACTTGCTCAACTTCGCACAAGTATGGACTTAGTTTTAAAGAAAAATCAAGCAAGTGCCAAGGCAGTCACCCACTAACCTTCGAAGGCTCCCGTCTATGACGATCCATTCTTTGATGGAGATATATGTTTTGTAAGCAACCAAGCGACGGGTTTTCAGAACAACCCCCAAGGGTCCAATTCGGACTATTGAAGGTAAGGGTCCGGGAATTAAGGTCGGAACTTCAAACGTGATAGGATGTATGGAGACAATCGGGGCAGATACTATGAGAGAGAGAGCCATATGTTGAATAAGGAAGAAGAGAGGGCTACAAAATGGTCCTTATGTGCCACCTTATAACCGTGATGGCGGATCAAGCAACTCCAGGATCGAAAAAATGTTTGAATAGTTGTTGAAGAGAGCCGACCACTAAGATGAGACTCTAAAAGGAATTAAAGTGGATATTTCAAGTATGAACCAAAAAATAGAATCTCACTCGGTGGCAATTAAGTAGCTTGAACAACAATTTGGATAAATTTCTTCACAGTTGAACCAACACAAAAATGGTACATTACCAAGCAATAGGGTTCAAAATTTTAAAAACAAAGGGCATTGCATGCGGTGATGACTAAGAGTGGAAAAAACACAATAGATCCCCCTATGCCAGCACTTGTGGATGAATTTGATGAGAAGAGTCTTGGTGGTGAAATCGTGGTTGACGAAAAAGATCTGAATGTTATTTGGATGCAACAAGAAGAGGCAAATGAGCACAAGAAATTGAAATCACATCCCAAACCCCCTCCTTCTTTCCCTAAAAGTCTTAAGAAACAGGAAGAGAAGGGTAAACAGTTCCTCTCGATGTTGAAGCAACTCTCCATTCACTTGCTAGAGGCCTAAGAGAAAATGCCTAGTTTGCCAAGTACGTGAAGGATTTGGTTACTAAGAAATGCACTTAGAGCCAAGAGTTCTCTCAAGAACTCCAATAATGTTGTACGATTATGACCAAATGCCTTGTGCAAAAATAAAAGGACCCTAGTGCATTCACCACCCTTGCACCATTGGTGATTTTGAGTTCGTAAGAGCATTGTGTGACTTAGGAGCAAGCATCCATCCAATGCCTCTTACTGTATTCAAAAATCTTGGCCTTGGTACTCCTACCTTACAAGAATGAGGTTGCTTATGGAAGATCAAACCATTAAAAAGCTGGAGGGAATCCTTTTGGATGTGCTTGATAAAGTTGTTAAATTTATCTTTCCCACATACTTTATGATCCTTGACTATGAAGTTGATTTTGAGGTGCCCATTATTTTGGGGAGACCAATTCCGGCCACTGGCAGAGCCCTAGTGGATATGGATTCGGGTCAACTGCAATTTAGGGTTAATGATGTGGAGGTCGTGTTCGATATTCGCCAATCCATGAAACACTCGAATGAGTGCAAGAGTGAGGTGTGCACCCTTGATGATAGTTGATGAAGGACGATGAAAAAGTCGAGCCACGATGTTAAACAAGGTGCTTCTTGGGAGGCAACCTAAGCATTATTGTTAATTGTTGGCTTGTTTTAAGTGCTTTTGGTTGTTTAGATTCTTAGTAGAAAGTGTGAGTTTGTTTTTATGTTGAAAGACATTGATGCAGTTGTGATATTTTGGGAATTGTTCTGTTTTGAGATTTGGTTTGTAGGTGAAAAATTGAAGAACTAAAGATCTGAAAAAAGGCACTTGAAGCAGCATCTACGATCGGGACTCATAGTAATGCCTCGTAGAGGGAAACAATGAGTATCAGAAATTGGCACAGACACTACGAGCTAACATTATGATTTGTAGGACCTTCTACGGGTCATAAGTGGGGTTCATAGTGTCCAAGTATGATTCCTAAATTTTTGCAAGTGTTAGGCCCACTGCAAGGCCAAGACCTATGAGTCGTAGGACAACCTATGGCTCGTAGTTGAGGTTTCGTACCCAGATAAGCAACTTTTAAATTCATGGCCTGATTTACATATATAAGGGGTCAAAATAACATTTGACCCCTAAAATCAATTCCTAACCCTAAGACCAGCGATCCCTTCCTAAATTCACTCCATATTTCTCTTTCGACAAAAATCCCGACTACCCATGACATTTTCCGACAAGGATTCCGGCGAAGTCACTATTTTCTAGGGTTTCAACGGGATTTTTGATTCTCTTCACTTTGGTTTGCTTCTTCGATTGATTGGTAAGATTCATGGTTAAATTTAGCACTCTTGTGTGGTTATCCTATTATTTATTTAAGTGTATGCTAAGTTCGACCATGTTTAATCATGCCATGTTGTGATTTTTGTTTTAGACAAGAAACCTAGGGCTTGTGTTCTTTGGGAAAACTTTGTTGTGCTCAAAATTTGTTTGGAATTCTTGTGTGGGTGATTGTGAGTGTAGAAATTTAATTTTTGCCAAATCAATGTATACATTGTTATTGGTATTGGAATTTAGGAGTTTTGAGTAAATTTCATATGCTTTGACCTGTTGGACTTGATTGCAATATTCTGAATGACAATTAAATGATAATAAAAGGAAGATCTCTATGGAATATTTTGTTGATATCAAGTATGAGCTTTGATAGAGTTTTGTTGGCGTTGTGCTTGACGTTCTGTTAACGTGAGTTCAATTCTTAGGGATGATGGTTGTTCTGCATTTCTGATGTTATTAAGGGATTACTTATGTTCCAAGTATCTTGTATTGCTCTTATGTGCTTAAGTATTTACAATGGTGTGTTTACATTGTGCTTATTGAAGGAAAATGATAGGTACTAGAGGTGCCTTCTGTTTTAAGCTACGAGGCACTTCTACGAATCGTAGGCTCCCCTAAGAGTAGTAGTGGTTTGTCGTAGCAAGCACTAGTCACTTATGGTTTCTTCAAATTTTCCATACAAGACTCACATACGATTCATAGCACTCACTACGACTCGTAGGGGGAGGGTCTCGTAATCTTGACACAACTCTTAAAAATGTCTCCAAAGTTTGGTATGAGGCCATACTACGACTTGTAGGCTCCTCTAAGATTCATAATAGCCACTCATATCTGAGGTCAGATTGCATTTTTATGTGTCATACTATTACTAATAGGTCAGTATACAACTCATAGATTACACTACGAGTCGTAACTATGCTCGTACCTAGAACACCTACTACTGTATCAGAAGATTTTTTGGTTATGAATTATCTTTTTATTTGTACTTTTTTCTTTGTCATGTGCTTTTCTAGTTCATACATCTTAATGCTCACATGGGTTATTGGTTGGTTAGCAGATAGAATGCCACCAAAAGACAAAAAGGCAGTTCAAACTCTCCAATGGAGGTTGATAGATGAATCCTCCGAGACTGAGCAATCGGAGGTCTCTATGGAAGTCCACAGATTCAGAGTAGACCTTAAAGCCAATAGACCCCAGACTTGGGCAGTTGCAGCGTAGACGCCCATAGAAGTTCGCAGTTCCTCCCAATCTGAAGAGGAGGAACAATAGGGTAATGGGGACGGGTCGGATAAAAGCCTACCTCAAATGACCCCCTCATACTCAGGTTTAAAATTGGAGTCGGGGAACACTTCACAGCAGAAAGAAGTCCAGTCTCAACCTCCCACTGATCCCATATGGTGTGTTGCGGGTATGAAAGAAATTTACAACCAAGGGTTAGAGTCAAAGGGGCAAGGTAAACCGGTCTGCCAGTTTCATGAGAAGTCTAGACTGAACACCTCCACATTAGACAGAGCACCTAGATTGCATGCTGGGTTGGATGAGCATAGACTAAGATGGACCATACAACAGCTGGGAAAATATACCTCTTACAGAGTCTGTGAGTTCTATGTGGCTTATCTTGCTACACTTCGCTGGGGCTGTGAAGAAAAAGAAGCCCAATGAGCAGCCGAGGCTACAAGTGGTGACAGTCCGAGGAAAGAAGGTTGATATCTCAGAGTAGATGATCCGACGAGTTCAGTTTGGGCCCACTTATTGAGTACCTCAGTCTACCGTAGAGTATGATGTCCGTATTGATAAAACAAGGAGAATGGTGACTAGGATGGACATCCGGACTAGGACAGAACTTCTGCAGTGGATTGTTGAGCTGACGTGGGTCATAAACCATGCAGATTCGATTGTGAAAGCCCACCTCTTATTATGGGCCAAGTTATGGTAGTTTATTATCCGTTGGTGCATTAGACCAACCTTTACGGATAATGTGATCACCCTAGAGAGAGCGGTGTTGTTGGCCAACATTTTAGCTAGTTATGCTATAGAATTTTTTTGGATTATTTCTGAGCAGATTCACGAGGTTGCAGCTCGAACGAGCACTTCACTGTTGTTTCTATTTTTGATTCATCGCTTATGTAGTGCAATAGGTGTTCCTATCGACCCCCACCGGGACCCTCTTGTAGAGGCCACACGCACCATGGATCCCAGCCTGATAAAGGTTGACGAGAACCTGGTGGCCTTACTATGAGCAACTCCTCCTATTTCAAAGCCATTCCCAACAGATCCCCCAACTCAGAGTGCACCTCTAGCTACTACCGGCACTACTCCAGTCATTACAAAGCCCACGCCAGCTATGGAGATCGAGTCCACACCATCCTCTAGTACTCTGACACTAGTTACAGCTTTGTTACAGGTTGATTCTATTATTTCTACTATTGCTTTTCAGGCATTATTATGAAGAGTGGCTACGACATAGTCCAAGCTTCAGGATTTATCAGGACAGGTCCGGCCATGGGTTTATAAGACCGTATGGGACTCAGAGGAGAGGATAAAGGAATTTGCCTACGATCTGGTAGATGAGCGAATTGCAGCGGTGGATGCCCGAGCAGATGCCTTCGAGGTGAGAGTGCAGCGGTGACTTAAGGTAGCTCGTTCTGCTGACACGAGTGTTATGACTGAGGAGTTGGCCAAGTTTAAGGCTGAATTATTACAGATGTTGCCAGCTCCTGTTGTAGTCCCGGAGGTGGCACCAGCGTACGATGAGTCATTTGAGTGGCTAGCCGATTGTCTGGACGTCTGTGCGAAGAGGCCCCTTGAGAATGATGATGACCCAGAGCCAGCCCCGAAGAGGCTGAGGCCGGAGGAGGAGCCCATACCAGAGAAGGTAGTGCAGGACTTGCTATTGTTGGTGGCTATTCAGAGAGATTGGGAGCAGCACACGCCACAAGGAGAGAGTACTTCTGATAGTGCTGTAGACAAGTTAATGCCCCAGGACCCCATAGACCAACCAGAGACCGATGCTTGATGCACCATGATATTTGACTTCTTTTGACCCCAGTTCTTATTTTTTCAAGATGGATATTTTGTTCTCTTATTAGACAATGTTTTTTATGTTGGTTTTTGGATGTGTTTAAATATTTTTAGTTTGGATGTTATTTTTACTTATACTTTGGATGTTAGTTTTTGTTTTTTAATGTATGTATGTATGTATATATTTTTATATTATCGTGTTTTGTTTCGTTCATGTTTTTACTTTGAGGACAAAGTGTCCTATTTTGGTGGTGTGTGGGAAGTTATGGATTAAGGTGAAGTTTGAGTAGCCTCAAGTCCATAACTTCGCGTATTTTGTCCCAAGGTTTTCTTGCCGTGATTCTTTTTCCTTGTGGATGTTTACTTTTCTGTTGAGCAGGCATGTTCAGGTAGTGTAGATAATGTGTAAATTCATAGTAGTGTTATCTATTGACATATACATAATTTTTAGATGTATTTTTAAAGTTTTGATGAAAAATTAGGTACTCTCAAAATTTTTGAGATTTTAGTTGTTGATGCATTCATACATCTTTAAGTATCTGGCAATGTTTGTTTTGATATTGTGAAGGTAAGCTGAGACTGAAAGCATGAGCTGTGAGTGTATACTTGATTGTGGATGCAATTGCCATGTATGTTGTGAGCTTAATTTGCTGCATTCATGCATCTTGTATGGACCCAGAACTTGCCTTAGTACTCTGATATTGGTTTGGTGATGTGGTGGATATGGAAAGGATCTTAGGCCTTTGTTCTTTGAGTGAACCCACTTTTAACCTAAATGACACACCAGATGAGTGAGTGAATTCCTTGTTCCAAACTTTTGAGCTTCTTATGTACTCATTCTTTCTTGATACCTTGCTAGCTTAACTTATTTGATGAAATACCTTAATATTGGCCATGGTCTATCCTTGGACATGTGAACCTTAATTGAGGTTAAAAGCCCAAGTTGAGGGTGACTACAAGTTGTGGCCCTGGGTTAAGGAATAGATATTATGTACTTCATCTCAGGCTAAAAGCCTAAGTTGAGAGTGACCCTGATTATGGTAAAGTAATAATAATAAGATGGTTAGTTGAGAAATCAAGAAAGAAATGGAAAAGCATGAACAGAGTGAAGAAAAAGAAAAGAAAAAAGTGCCTTGAGTAGAGAAAAAGTAGCAAAAATGAGTTCGAAATTGAGGTACAGCTGAAAAATAGAAAGAAAGCACTCGAGAAAAGTTCAAAATAGGAGAATAAGGGTGGATTTATTAAAAAAAGGTTGGATCATTAAAGTAAAAAGTGCTGGTAAACATGGTTCAAGGATAGCTTTTAGTGACTACCTGCCCAAAATACCATACTAAAGCACCCTGAACCTATGTTACAAGCCTACAAGTCCTAAAGTGATCCAACTCCACTTTATCATCAAGCTAGAGGATGAGTATAGAGGAAAGCCTATGGTGTTAGTCAGTATGCATGAGTTTCAATTGTGAGAGTGAGAATGCTTCCTCAGTTCCTGAATTCTAAATGCTATTGAGTGAGTATGAGGGACTTCTTTCTAGTGAGGGCATTTACACCACTTGAGTAGCATATGACTATACCAGCGATTATGTATGGTTGATGCTCCTTAACTTGTCATAGTTGGATTGCCAGGTATATCATTATGTTCTTGTTCTGCTTAATAACATTGCAATCCTATTTTGAAAATGATAGTTGGGTACCAGGATCAAAGGAGTTGTTGGATATGCCATTAGTATAGGTGCTATGTATTTCTCTTTGTCTACGTAGATTGAGTCAACGCTTGAGTACAAGCAACAATTATAAGTTCATGTGTTGATGTGCTGTCAAAATACAACAAATTTGATGCCTAAAACAAGGGATTTTGTGAGTTCTTAATGCGAATTTGTATGGTTTTTATGTGTTGTTGTGTTGTTCTTGCAGAAAAGTTAGGTTGTCATGATTTTGAAGAAAAGTTACAAATTTTGCTGAAACTTAGGACATACAAGCACACATGCAAGTCGTAGCCCAAGCTACGAGTCGTAAGGTGTGTCATAGGAAGAATCAAAAAATCTGCTATCACCCCTATGAGGCCATCCTACGAGTCATAAGTCTCACACAACTCGTATAAGAGGACTCGTAACAAGAATCAGAGAGCCAAAATATTGGACCAAAAATTGAAGGCCAAGAAGAACATATGAGTCATAGCTCAAGCAATGACTCATACTTATTGGTCATACTAGTTTAGTCCAAGATTCCGAGAACATGATACGAGACCCCGACTACGACTCATAGGTCATCCTATGAGTCGTACCTGCAAAACTTATTAGCTGCCAACTGTCTTTTCTGTGTAAATTCTAGGGTTATTTTGTAAATATTATATATAGTTTAATATAGAGTTTTAGAAAAAGAGTTCGACTTGGAGGCACTTTATCATTATCTTTTGAAGCTTTTCTTAGTTTTATAGTTAGTTTATCCTTTTTATCTTGGAAAAACCATTTTGGATATTCCAAATCTTGCTTTGTATTTATTGTTGATCAATCAAGCTTTTGGGTTTGCAACTTGTGGTGCCTACATTCTTCAGTGCTTGTGGTAAAACACTTATTTTTTTCTTGTATTAGCATGTTTGCTTATTTTGCCTTAGCCATGAGTTATTAAGCCCCACAACTTGGGGTTGTGGGAATCATGGGTAGCTGATTTGAAATAACCTAGGTTTATTGCATTTATACGATTGGGATTTAGATGTATTGTCTATTTCTCTTCATTATGATTGTTTATTGGTGGTGGCCAACGCCAAACCCCACCTACTATCACTAGCCTGACCAAGGTAGTGATGAATTGGAAAAGAGAAGTAGATCACGGGATTCGATTGATGTGTTCATGTCTAATCAACCAAACTTGACCAAGGGGACGCTGACTGGGACAATTGGAAACGGTTAGTTGCCACGCCATGGTGGCCGACCAAGCACCATGGTGAAATTCGACATTCACCTTCCTAAGAGGGATGAAGAACCTAAGTTATCATCCTGCATATAAATTTCAATTTGTAGGTATGTTGCCTAAGGAAATCGAGTCAACGAACCATGGTGGACACAATTCCCAAGTTGTCCCCAAAATTGAGTGTTTCCTCGCATATTAGTTTAGTGTTTATTCTATTTTGTTTTTGAATCAACCCCCCCCTCTCATTTAGAGATTTTAGTTATTTATGCTTGAAATGATTAGTAGTGGATTCTTGTAGTCAAGCCCTGTATTCCCTTGATTTGACCCTAACCTTTGGTTAGGTTAATTACTGGCAGTGACCACTTTCTTATTAGAGCATCAACATCAAATGTCAAAACCTTGAACCGCGAACCTTAGCATCCTCACCTCGCCTTTCTTCCCATTGATTATACTAGACATATGCCATATCCTTGAGTTGATAAGAAGCAAGTTCAATTCCCTCTGTCTTAGTTGCATGCATAGCTTTCAACACTTTCCACATCTCATCAATGAAGTTTTGGGGGTCTTCCTCAACCTTTGATCCAGGGAAAATGGGTGGGTTGATCCTCAAAAAATCTCTTAGTTTGGTGGCAGCTGTTGGCTCTTGAGTATTAGAACTAGGAGTTTGTGAACTCAGGTTCCCAATCTAAGTAGCTACTAATTGAGTGAGCAAAGTGATAGCTCCTTTGAAGTCGGCCTCTGTGGTGGGATCAGGTGGAGCAGTAAGTGTCTGTGGAACATTAGTGGATCAGGCTAGTCGACCTCGGCCCCTCTTTTCCATCTGAGTAGGCACTTCCAAAGTAGGATTCCCAGATTGCTGGCTGAAAGAACATATTCCATATTTTGAACCTTGAAGTATCTTGGAGGAATTCTCAAGTTTGTCTTCAAACTCTAGCCTTTTTCTCTCGTGAAGCCTTTCTTCTACATTTTGAGAGAGTGCTTTAACGAAAAAGTGGTAAACTGACATGTTTAGGTCTTTATCCAGGTGTAAAAACATAAATTCTAGGATTAGAAAGGATGGGAAAAAACCAAAATAAACTTTCTTAAAAAGCGATCAAAATTTATCTACAGCCCCATTTACAGACCCTAGAGAGTTTCACGGCCCGTAGGGAACCTTCCATAAACTTTTGGCCCAATTTTGGAGTTGCTAATTTATTTTACAAGCCCATTTTATGACCCGTAAAAGGTTCTATGATCCATAGATGGGTTCGTTAAAAATTGAAGTTTCAGGACTTTTTCTCACGAGTTAGTAGACGGGCGTGATTCATTCTATGACCCGTAAACGGGTTTCATAGAACAATTCTACACTTGATAGGCTTCGGTAAAACAATCATAATTTTTGACTCCGAACTCTAAACAAGGTGAAACCAGTTGCGTTGGAAAGTTAATTCAAAGGGATTCTATTTGGTAGCTCATGGGACACTTAATTATTTGTGTGCTAAGAGTTATGATCATTTATAGTTTGACCCTTTCACAACCCAACACTAGAAATTCAACTTATAGGAAAGTTTTGAACTCGACTAAGTACTAGAAGTCACTTATGGCCCTAATACACTTTCGATATCTAAGAATGCATCTTGAAACATAGTTATATGTGAGGATAGAATTATGGGGTGTCACAGGTTTACCTTTGGCAAGTAGACCACCTTTCTTTCGGTGTGGGGGGATAACATCAGGTTTTCAAGTAATAGTTCGCTTAATCTTTTATATCGGTTGAGCCCTCATCCCCTCTTTATATAAGCATTATGGAATTTCATGCATCATGGATTTCACAACATATTGTTTTATTACTCTTTTTTGCTATATATCTCTTTCTATATATATGCCCTTGCCATCTAATATTAAAATGTAGGTTTAATAAGTTCATATACATGGCATACCTACATGCTTAGTACATTCAAATATACTAACACATACTTTTTGCCTACATGATCTAACCATATAGGGACCAGAGAATACCTTCATCCATCGTTTAACGACTAGATCAGACTTGAGAAACTGTTGTGGTGAGTTCTATCTTCCAAGGACAAGCCACCATCTATCTACCTTATGTTGCTCCGTTCATGCTATTAACTTTGAGGGTGAGCCCGGTACATGTCTTGGCCCCCGTCCTATTCTATGACTAGAGGCATTATTGGACATCTTGTAGACTCTTGTACGGATATATGCTATGTGCTGTTATTTAGAGATTATGATTATGGCTATCTTTTGATATGGTTATTATGATTTGATCATGGGTTTTATGATATGGATTTATATTATGATCTGGAAATGTAGAAGATCCTAAGACCCATTTTGCCCCCACAAAGTGAGTCATACTTACCAGCCCCTTAATCTTTATGTGTTATGTGTTATGTGAATCTATGCAAGCCCCTATCCTTATGGTATCCCTATAGCGTGAGTCATACTTTTCCATCCCTTAAAACTATGTGTTTACTTTCTTTATACGTTTCTGAACCGATGATGTGAATATGGATACTTTGATGCTTATTTAAGGACACTCGAGTTCCCGTTTGCCATGTAACTCCTAGACCACTAAATCACACAACACCTTTGCGAATTCCATATCTCCAATGGTGCAAGGTATGGTGAATGATCTAGGGTCTTCTTTCTTCTGCACCAAGGACCTTGTTGCAATCGCACTACAATGCTAAAGTATGACTCCTTGGACTATAGGACTCACATAACAACTTTCGCAATTCGAGCTAACCATCAAGAGGTGGATGAAAATAGTCTTCGGTCCTTACATGGTTAGGTCATGTAAGCAAAAGGTATACACTAGTACATGTGAAAATACTAAGTATGCAGACATGCAAAATGCTTAGGAAGTCATAAAACCTATGTTCAATGTTAGATGACAAGGGTACATATATAGAAAGAAGCATATAGGAAAGAATAATATATCAACATTCCTTGAATTTCATGATGCATGAATGCCAAAATCTTTTTAAACAGTGGAGCTATAACAATAACTGACATAAGACTAAGTGAGCTATAACTTCAAACTTCGTTGTCTACCCCACACCAGATAAAGGGGTGATCTACTTGCCAAAGGTAGATCCTTTTCATAATCATCCCATAAAAGGGGCATAAACATGAACCTATGCTAGGCACATAGTTATGAGAAAGGAGACATAAGGACCCCTTGATTCAAACTCCCACCTCCAATCCCATTCGGTGCTAAGTCAACAACCCAGGAGAATATATATATATAAATATATATATGCTTGAAAAGAGACATAGGTCTTACAAATCATTTCCATGTATACTTGAGTTTAAAAGCCAAACATACTTCATGATCATGCTTGATTGGGGTAAAAGGTCAAATCATACTTCATGTCATATTTTCACGTATATGAATAGCTCCTTGTTCTTGTACATAGTGGTGCATAGCACCTATGAGGCTCTTGAGCTACATCATAGACATAATGTGATCACATGTCATGTCATAACCATACTTGTCTTGAAATCATAATCATAAACATGACTGTGTCTTAACCCGCATAATAATCTTCATGAAAATCAATGTTCATGTATGCATATGCCATGAATGATGAGAGAATAGCATGAGCAATAGATATTCATACTTAAATCTACTATATAATATGACATCCAAGTAAATCCACAAGTAAATTTACATTTAAATCATACTTTAGATTACCCATGCTTAAATCTAACATTTAAGGGGACATACATATTTAAATCTTCATAATATCAATGCAATTCAACACATTAGGGCTTAAACATTAATTAAACTCATCTCATATCTCAATTGAATCAAACAAATAATAATTTAAAAGATTCATATTCGAAGTAAGCTTAATTTCATAAATAAGGAGTAAAAGAGTTTTTGGGGTCTTCATGGTTGATAGGGACCATTAATCAATCTCACATATCTTATATAATTAATAAGAATCAAGAAGAAATTGATTGAAGAAGAAGACATTTCTTGAACCCTAAGCTAAATCTCCAATGGCACACTTGAGAGGATTTCTTTAGGTGAGAGAGTTTGAATATTCAACATGTATGGAATGAATTTGAATAAGAATAGAGGAGTATAGGTCCTCAAAATAAAATTGTTTCTTATCCCCAAGTGACATACTCAATCTATATAAGCATTACAGTAAAACACACGGACCTCAATCTAATGGCACATATCATTTCAATGGAAAGCATAAATACCTACACCAGTCATAAATGCATGTCAAATAGCTATCAGACAAACCAATGCAGATCAACATATGTGACAGTGCAACTATGACAAGCAAGGTAACTACAGATAAGCAACACTCTCTGAATTAGTCTAGAATTAATAGTGCAATGCAAGTGCCTCATAGAAATAAGTCTCATATCCCAATCATGATGATATTTTCATATTCAATGCTTGGGACTAAACAAAATCACTCACTCTCACAAAAGATATTCAAACATTATCCTCAATACCATATGCTTTCCCCTATACTCACAAATAAGACCTTAGACTACTTGGACTAGGATCACTATAGGACTTTCTTGGATTGTAATGTAGGCTTAAGGGGCTTTTGTATGATGTTCTAGGAACAAAGTTACTAAAGGCCCTCCTTGACATTTCGTTATTATACACTTTTCCCTACCAACGTTGTCATTTTTCAATTCTTTCTCCCTTTCTCCTGTTTCAAGCTTTTCGAGGTGCCTTACTCTCAGTTTTAGCTTATTGCCTTTTGTTTTCATGTCATTTTTATTTTTAGCTCAATGTTTAGACATTTATTAGTTTTTCTTGTATCACTAGCTTCCGCTCCATGTTATGTGATTACTCTTACACCTGCCACCCTCAACTTAGCTTTTAGCATGAGTCGAGGTGCACAATATCCAACCTATGAACTAGAGCAACTTTGGGTAGCCACCCTCAACTTAAAATTTTTGCCTCAGTCAAGGTTCACGATATTCGAGGAGGGACTAGTGCCAATTTCAGGATTTTACATTCAACAAGGCTAGGTAACTTGGGTTTCTACAAACAAAAAGGTACATGCAAGGCTCAAACGTTGAGATGAAGGGATACTTTACACACTTGGTTGGTTATTTAGGCTAAATGGACTAATATGAACAACGACCTAAGATCCTTTCCTAACCAACTAACCTACAGTATAAGTCATAGTAACCGGACAAGTTCTGAATTGAAACACAGTATAAGAGTTTAGGGAAGGAACTCACACACATGACACTGATTACACTATCAACACAGATTATTAGATCATGCTTTTCATCATAATTTAACCTTACTTATTAGAACAAGCAATGTCAAACAATCAAACATACATGATTGCTATCAAGAATAACTAAAAAAATTTCTGGTGGGTATCATTTTTTCACACAAAAACTAACATATACTATATACTTCGGTACTACATGCGACTAATAATACCTGCACATCCTAAATATGTTGGTTTAATAGAAAGTAAATATCCTTGGGAAATAAGAACACATGCAAGAAAACCCCTCATATTCAAAATTTGGGATAGTTATAGGCCAAGGTTACTCAGACTTCGCAAAGGCCTATCCACACTCTATCAAAAAACATTGCATTGTCCACAATGCACAAAATATCTTAATACATACCTGGGCACCTAAGAGCCGGTCTCTACCTTGCGTTGCCTCCCAAGTAGTGCCTGATTTATTATCATGCCACGACTTAGACATCTTGGGTACTTAGGCTTCATCAACTTCCCAAACTTCCATCTGCAAGTCATCTGGCCTCTTCATCGACTGAAAAATGTTGAAGATGACTTCTTTATCATTCAATCGAAACTTGAACTGGCCGGATTCCGTATCCACTAGTGCTTGTCAAATGGCTAAGAAGGACGTTCCCAAGATGATTGGGACTTCAAAGTCGACTTCGGACTCAAGGATCACAAAAGTTTATGGGGAATATGAATTTCTCTAATTTGATAAAGACGTCATACAGTATCCCTACTAGATTTTTCACCGTTTAGTCAGCCATCAATAATCGTATGTTCACAGGAGTAGGGGCTCCCATTCCTTGCTTCTTGAAGACTGCAAAGGGCATCAAATTTATACTGGTACCTAATGCCTTTGCAAACTCAACATCTCCAATGGTACAGTATATCGTGAATGATTTGGGATCTTCTTGTTTTGTTCCAAGGACCTTATAGCAATCGTACTACAATGTTGAAGCACTTGAGAGAGCTCCTGCCTCACAGTGTATTTCTTTGTGACCAAGTCGTTCATGAAGTTTGCATACCCATGCATTTTCGCCAATGCTTCCATGAGGGAAATGTTGATGGAGAGTTTTCTTTAGCATGGAGAGGAAGTGCTTGAATACCTTCCTTCTCTTTCTTTTTGATTCTCTAAGGGAAACGAAGGTGAGGATCTAAGAATGGGTTTCAACTTTTGTGGTGTCGTTGTAGCAACATTCACCCCACCTGGAGCATAATCATCTCTAGTCTCTGCATCTTTAACCTCAACTATCTCCTCACGAACATCATTATCATCAACCGGCATTGGAGGGTCAATGGTGTATTTGCCACCATGACTATTCACTGCCATGCACTACCCCTCATTCGTTGGATTTTGAATCGTATTGCTGGGCAATGTACCTCTCTGGCATTGGTTAAGTTGAGTTGACATAACCAAACTATTGCTCCAACTGCTTGATAGCAATAGAATGAAACTCAATTTTCTAAATAATGGTAGATATGTCAGACTTCATCCCCATCAATATCTCATCTTGATAGTCATCCTTCTTCAACAGGCGATCAAACATCTCCTTAATATTAGAGTTACCAACACCTGAATCTTGATTATATGGTGGCACATATGGACCATTCTTGTAACTATCTATAGGTCCCCAGTCAGCGTCTCTGTCTTGTCCCCTATTTTTATTATAGTAGCCTCCTAGATTGTTGTCTCTAAAGGTTCTATACTTATTATAATTTCGACCTTGGTTTCCTTGACCTTACCGCCAATAGTCCTGATTGGACCCTTGGGCGTTGGTCCAAAAACCCACCATTTGATCAATGATAAAACAAGTGTCTTCCTCATAGTAAGGCTCCCATACATGGGTGCTCGTGAAGGCTAATGAGCTACTGCATTCACACATTCTTGGTTCTGCTTCATTAACAACTCCATGCTGGTCCTAATCCAAGCAAGCTCTAGTATCATATCTTCATTTATTTTCTCTTGCGCTGAATTAGTACTAACTGCAAATGAACTCTTTGTTGTTGACTTATCCCTTGTTCCCCACGCACAATTTGTCTTGATCACATTTCCTAGCCTCTCAACAATCATAAAAAATGGATGAAACAGAAACAAGCCCCCCATAATAGTATAAATAAAGCTTGGCTATTCTCGTCTAGGGCTCAATGAAAGATCTCCACTAAGGCATCATCCACGATGTTGTGGTCACGGACACTCCTCATACAATTTGTGAACCTCTCCCACATGGTACTAGTTGAATCACCAGGAAGTTTCTCAAATTTATTGACTTGGTCTTTCAACTTTAGTTTCTTCGACCTTAGGAAGAACCTCCCGGAAAAGGCCTTCTGTAATTCAACCCAATTGGTGATCGAACTATGTGGGAGATCAAATAACCATAGCATTGCCTCGCCTGTTAGAGACAATAGGAAGGCACGAAGCCAAATGGCATCCATAGATAGATTCTGGCTTCCCATCATACTCTTACATATAAAGATAACATTGTGTAGATAAATATGTGGATCCTCTGATGGTAGGCCCCTAAACAAAATGATATTCTGTAGCATTTAAAGTAACCCACTTGAAACAACAAACTTTGTGTTATCCGGTAGTGGCGGTACCACAATGGCTCCAATGACATCCATCGCCATAGGATCAAGATGATATTGATTCCATGTATGAGTTTTTACATTAAGATCCCATGGCGATAGGTCAATATCATCATGTGGAGGTCGGTTATTATTGTTCTCATTCTAATTCTGGTTCTGGTTCAGTGCTACATTCACTATATTATTTGCAGCATTGTTCATGTTGTCCTGGGCAATTCTTCTTAGCGTCCTTTGGATCTTACAATAAAAAAAAAATCATGGGAAATTCCTCAACTTCAAGTGTTGTGGGTACACTACACCTGCACGTTGAAATAAAACAAAAACAACAAAAACGTAAAATAAGTGAAATAAGGATGATTAGTTCCTGAATTACTCAAATTAAACGATTCTAACCATATTCCCCAACAACGATGCCAAAATCTTGATGCCACCCAAGCTACACCTCCTTTATAAAGGTCAAAGCAATCTTTGTCAAGATATATAACCTAATCGAGGTTAGGATCAATCCCATAGGGAATATGATAGACTTTTGAGTTATTTCAAGAAATTCGAGTTAATTAACCTACTTATCTCCCCGAAGGAGGGGGTTTGTAAATTGTAGAAAATAATCCTAAACTAACACAAGTGTGCGAAAACAGTAAGAAGAGTAACTAGGGTATTGTGTTTCCCATGATTCCCTAACTTGGTATTACCAGATAATCACATTCATTTTAGTGAGTTGTATGCAGAACGGTAAGTTAAGTTTACGAAAAGCCCCAAAATGTGCTTCAAAGTGCCCATAATAGTAATTTCCATATATCTCAAAATCTATTCATGATATTAAAAATCTGACTTCATATTCTAGATCGGGGGCAATTTGAATGGGAAGCGGGTATAACATAGATTTTAGACAACCCGTAGCAAAAAATAATTTTTTCTAATTTTTTCATTTCAGTGAGCATTCGCTACCAGGCCGCGAAACAAACCGGATGCGGATCAGTACAAAAACTTCCTCTGCGATGGGTCCACGTCATGGACTTGACGCGAACTAGTACAATATTTTCCTTACTTATTTTGTTTCGGCCAAGGGCATTGGTATCCTAATAGCTCCATGCCCACTTAAGCGTGAAACTGCCCATACATAGCTATTTTTTAACTCTATAACTCACAAAAACCCTCTCTTACACCCCTCTAAGACTCTATCAATTCTCTCGTAAGATATCAAGTTTAACTTTGAAACTCAAGGATTCATTTCAAGCTCTAATACTACTTCAAGTTCACCTCAAAGAATTCAAGGTTTAAGGTATGTTTGTTTCATCTATTGGGTCTTTTTACCCATGGAGCCCAATCTTCCTTTTTATGAAAATTGCATGTTTTAAAGTTGTATTAGGTATGTGTATCTCTTATTATGGATTATGAATATAAATTATATTGGGTTTTTATGAAATATTGATTGATTATGCATGACTATCTATTTCAAGTTTGTAACATGAGTTGGTTTAGTCTATTGAGACTATGCATGTTTTGTGCTATGAAACTATGCTTTATCGCATTGAGTTTACTCATTGATTATGCATGACTATCTATTTCAAGTTTGTAACATGAGTTGGTTTAGTCTATTGAGACTATGCATGTTTTGTGCTATGAAACTATGCTTTATCGCATTGAGTTTACTCATCTTATTTCACTTTTCAATTGCATGGCTTTGAACAAGTATCATGAACCCACCATGCATTTGATAAAATGTCAAGTGAAGAATTCTTAAGTTATTAATGATCTATTTAATCATTTACAAGTCAAGCGACTATATGATGATTAAGGGCTTACAAGCATGTATTGAATTCAAGAAAAGTATCTATAATTTCACAAGTATCAAGTTAAGCCCTGTTTCAAGATTTTTACCTCTTCTGAGCCATTCATGTTAAAGCAAGGGTTCACGTATGATTATGATCTACTCTCATGTTCAAGTTAGGCTTAATAGTAGAGGCAAAACATGTATATGAGCAACTCAAGTCATGTTCTTATAAGCTGTTAGTGTTATGATTAAAGTACGATTATTTCGGATTTGACTGTCACGACCCAAGCCTAGAGCCTAGACGTGACACGGCAAATGGGAACCCAAAGGGTCCCCAAACACGCCTCTTAGCATATCATTTACATATCCTTGGTCGCGGAAGCAAAGTAAACAACAATAACAGAGTACAAACAAGGATAAAGGGACTAAAGGAAGTCTTTAATAGCATAAATCATCAAAGAGTCAAAGGTCAAAGCATAATTACAAAACTTGTCCAACAACACCTCTAGCATAGATTGGGCGGAGGCCAAGACACTTTTCGGGCTCATCCTTTTTAGTATCAAAGTTCAATATTAGAGATAACAAAAGTAGGAGTGTAAAGATAGTGTCCCCGAACTTGAGGACTCACCAATAGCGATTCTTCAAGATGACCAACTAGCCACAGGGAGGATGATTGTGAAGGGCTCAGGTTCCTACATGGTAACATCATATTGGCATAGAGTATACACTAGCATGTCTAAATGTACTAAGTATGGTGGATGCAATGCAACAAGGGATAGGCAACATAATCAAAATCCACACACATAAACAAGATATAATATGTTAGCAATATGACATGCATGGTTAATGATTGAAGAAAAACATGCTTATATATGTCATGACCCAAGCCTAGGGCCTAGACATGGCATGGCAAATGGGGAACCCAAAGGAACCCCAAACAAGCTTTGTGAAATATTATACAAACATCCTTGGTCGCAGAAGCAAAATAAACAACATCAAGAGAGTATGAATAAGGATAAGGGACTAAGAGAAATTTTTAATAGCATAAAATCATAAGGATTCAAAGCTCAAAGCATAATTACACCGCTTGTCGAACAACAAGTCTAGCATAGATTGGGTGGGGGCCAAGACACTTTCCGGGTCACCCTCTTAGTATCAAAGTTCAACATAAAATGATAACAAGAGTAAGAGTGCAAAGCTAGTGTCCCCGATCTTGAGGACTCACCAATAGCTTATCTTCAAGATGTCCAAACTAGCCACGGGGAGGATAATCGTGAAGAGCTCCAGTTCCTATATGATAACATCATGTAGGCATAGAGTATATGTTAGTACATTTGAATGTACTAAGTATGTAGGATGCAATGCAACAAGAGATAGGCAACATAGTCAAAATGCATATACATAGGCAATGGGAAGTATAATGACAATATGGAATACATGATCAATGCTTGAGGTAAAACATGCTTAATCATAATCTAGGAATGTAAACTTAATACAGAATATATGTATGCTCGAACCTTACACCAACATGCTTGAGATAGGCCACATAGCCACTCACTCACTTGATGGTATAACCTTTTCGGAGAGTGTTACCAATACCCCTACTTTACAACATAGTCTTTTTGGTAAGTAGTATAAGACGTCCCCTACTTTATGATATAATCTTTTCAGTAGGAGCCGTGAGTTATCCTACCTTATGATATAATATTTTCGATAGACTTTATAGAATATCCATACTTTACGATATAAATTTGTTTGGTAGGAGCCATGAAAATAATTCATCAAACCATCTTATTCAAGTATCAAGAATGAACTCCTCATTTCCCCAAGAACACAACAAACATGAGCGCCTAACAATTTACTTGCAATGCCATAGGTGCTTTACATGATTTGAAACACATATATATATATATATTCCTTTCATTATCATATAGCCACTTGACTCATAAGACATGAAATAGATCATCAATAACTAAAAATTCTTAACAAGATATTTTATCAAATACCTAGTGGGTGTGTAATGCTAGTTCAAAATTATGCAATTCAAGAGTGAAATCATGTGAGTAAAATCAATGTAAATCAACCCACCAATACTTGGTACCACTCTCATGCAAGATACATTGAAATTCCCTATCAAATCTCATCATAGATCATAATTTCATAGCTCAAAATATACATAGTCACAATAGACAAACCATCTCATAGTATAAGTTTAGAATAGATAAACATGTGTTTTCGGTGAACATTTCATGAAACTCCAACATAACTTTTAATCATAGTCCATAACGACTAATACCCATAAGCAACACAACTTGGAAACATGCAATTTTTATAAAAAGAAAGACTGGGCTTCATGGGTCAAAGGTACCCATGAATGAACCCATATACTATAGACCTTGAATTTCTTGGAATAGAGTTGTGAAAGAGTTGAAGCTTGGAAATGGATCTTAGAATCTAAAACTTGCTCTTGAGTTTCCATGAGTTTGTATTGGGGTTTTGATGGACGCGCTTGAGAGAATTTGAGAGTGTATTCAAGTTGAGTGCAATGACTTTGATCTTTTGGAACAAGGTTTAGGTCTTTTGGGGAGTGTCACGACCCAAGCCTAGGGACTAGATGTGATATGAAACAAGGGGAACCTAAAGGGACCCCAAGCAAGCATCTTAAAACATCATTACAAATCTCTGGTCGCGAAAGCAATAGATATAAAATAAAAGAATATGACTAGGGGCAATGGGACTAAGGGAAAGCTTGCGTAACATCATAATCAAGAGACAAGAGACAAGATATATCATAGACATCAAGAACAAAAGAGTCAAGGTTCTTAGCATATACATAATATGTCCAACAAAAACCTCTATAAATAGATAAGAATGGGGGCCAAGACAAAGTAATCGGGCTCACCCTCATGGTTCAAATACACAATAAAGAAGAATATCTTAATACATAACAGGAGAGTCATAGACTAGGGTACCCAGAGTGGAGGACTCACCAACTAGCTTGAATAGCACCGAACAAGCCACGTGGAGGAGGACGATCAACTTGGTCACCGTTTCCTATATGGTGATATTATATAGGCATAGAGTATGCATTAGTACATTTGAATGTACTAAGTATGTAGGATGCAATGTAAATAAGAATTGAGCATCATAATCAAAATGCACAAAAATAGGCAATAGGCATACTTATAACAATATGACATATATGATCAATGCATAAGTAAAGCATGTTTAAATAATTCATGCTCATATAGAATATCATATGTGTAGAAGAGACCAAGCTAAATTTCCAAAGTTCAAACCCCTTGGTAGGTTAGTGATGATAGCACCCATCACCCTAGTGTATGAGGTACAAACCCCTCATCAAGGTTAGTGATGATAGCACCCATCACCCTAGTATGGGTACAAAACCCTCATCAAATTTAGTGATGATAGCAACCATCACTCTAGTGTACGAGGTACAAACCCCTCATCAAGGTTAGTGATGATAGTACCCATCACCCTACTGGTTGAGATGTTGACCCCTCAACTAGGTCACCTGGACCGGGCATGGTCTAATGCAACACTTTATATACATTATATCATATATATAAGCTCATTTGCATCATCATATAGTCAATCATATCATATCTCATGCTTTGGACCTTCGACTCCTCAAGAAACCACGTCTGGACATTTCATCAAACATTTAGAGGGTGTGTAATGCTAGTATAAAACCATGAAATATAGAGATGAAATTATGCAATAAAATCTATTGTAAAACCATCAATCAACACCTTATAACCCCCTCTTAGATATATACATCAAAACCCCTCATCAAATCTTACAATTGATCAAAGATTTCTAGCTCAAAACATAGCAAAACAGTCACAATCCTACATAGCTTTAACAAAGTGTGCAGAGAATTTCGTAATAATCAAGACCCATTTTTAAATCAACTTTAAATCATGCAATTTAAGTAAAACAAAGCTTGGGTATCATGGGTGAAAGGAACCCATGAAAGAAACCTATATACCTTAGCTTGGTGATGAACTTGGTGAATATTGGAGATACAGATTTGAAGCTTGAAGAAAGACCTTGCAGGAGAACCTTAGCGTGGGATGGGGGGTTTGAGATTTGAGTTTGGGGAGTGAAAATATGACTAAGTGATTGAGTGAGTATTGGAAAATGTTTAGGATGATATGATGACGAAATTTTGCTAAGTATAGGCAAAAATACATTTGGGAACACTTAGGACCAACACTTAGAAAATTACGGACGAACTGAGAAAAAAAAACAATCAAAAAATGTACTGATGCACATTACTCTCTCAAAATTGCACTTTTGAAAATCATAAGTGCTAATCATTCGCTCTTAAATCAGGGTTAGAGACTTTTTCACCTAATTTTGACCCCCTGATCATGAATATGCAGTCAAATTTTCAAAATAATGAATGAATTTTGAGATATATGCAAAATAATATTACGGGCATTTCGAGGCACGTTTTCGGGCACTTTTCGGGGTTGTTTCAATATCTCCCGCTTAGGAACATTCATCCCCGAAGGTAAAAGAGACATACAAGACAAGAATAATCATTAAAAAACCAGCCCCAACTAAAGTGTAACATTACATTTCAAACGCCATTTTCAAAATCTCAATATAAGTGTAAAATCATCATAAACTTGCAAACTTAAACATGAATGCATATGAATGACATAGGGGATGAAACATAAGATTTAAATCAGATAGTGGAGTTAGAATTATTACCTTAGGCTTCAGTGGAGTGGAAAAGGTAAGGATACCATTTTTGCATATCTGCTTCAGCCTCCCAAGTAGCACTTTCGATTTGTTGGTTCCTCCAAAGGACCTTAACGGATGCCTCCTCCTTGTTCCTCAATCTCTTCACTTTCCTATATAGGATATGAACCGAAACCTCCTCATAAGTGAAGTTATCCTCAACAACACTGACAACATCGAGGCATACTAGCATTAGGATCACCAACACATTTCCTCAACATTGAGACATGCAACATCGGATGAACCAAATTCATTTCACTAGGAAACTTCAATTCATAAGCTACCTTGCAAACCCTCCTCAACACCTCATAAAGACCAACATATCTTGGAATCAACTTCCTTTTTTACCAAAACAGGCCACATCTTTCACTGGAGAACTTTCAAATAAACCTAATCACCCACTTTGAATTCAAGGTCTCTTCTTCTCAGATCGACATAACATTTTTGACGACTTTGGGCTATTCTTAAACTCTCCCTTATCATCCTAACCTTCTCAAGGGCCTCCATAACCATATCCGATCCCAGTAAGGCCAACTCTCCAACCTCAAACCAACCGATCAGTGATCTACAACATCTCCTATAAAGAGCCTCAAAAGGAGCAATACCGATGCTAGAGTGATAGCTATTATTGTAGGAAAAGTCAATCAAAGGAAGATGGGCATTCCAACTACCCCTCAACTCTAATACACAAGCCCTTAGCATTTCCTCAAGGGTTTGAATTGTCCTTTCATCTTGGCCATCTGTTTCAGAGTGGAAGGCCATATTAAGGTGAACTTTTGTACAACAACCCTTTTGAAAAGACCTCCAAATGTGTGAAGTGAATTGTGAACCATGATTTGATATGATGGACAAAGAAACCCCATGCAACCTTACTAACTCATGGATGTACAACATTGCATACTCTTCAACCACAAATGTGGTCTTAACCGGTAGAAAGTGAGCTGATTTCATCATCCTACCAACCACCACCCAAATGGAATCAAAATCTTTCCTAGTCTCAGGCAACCCAACAACAAAATCCATATTAATCACCTCCCACTTTCAAGTTGGAATCTCTATGTCTTGGGTTAGGCCATTCGACCTTTTATATTAGGCTTTAACTTGTTGAGAACTATGGCAATCTGAAATGAATTTGGCAGTGTCCCTCTTCATGTCTCCCCACTAATACACATCCCTCAAAACTCTATACATTTTCGTGGAACCGGGGTGGATAGAATTAGGAGAATTATGGGCCTCATCAAGAGTTTTCTCCCTCAAACCATCAACACAAGACATGCACAACCTACCTTGGTAATTTAGGGAACTATCTCCCCCTTGGGAGAAAACCTCTACTTTGACCTCTTTCACCAAGGCCTTCAATTCAAGCAAGGAGGAGTCAAGATCTTGTTTTGCTATGACCTCATCAACCAAGAAAGATCTGGAACCATCAACAACAACACCATTACCCACATCCTCCAACCTAACCCCCAACCTAGCCAATCTATGCACCTCTCTAGCCATTTCCCTATCACCACCATCAAAATGAGCGAGGCTACCCATGGATACCCAACTCAGAGCATCCGCCACCACATTTGCCTTACCCGGATGATAGTACACACTCATGTCATAATCTTTGAGAAGTTCTAGCCACCTTCTTTGTCTCAAGTTGAGATCTTTTTGAGTGAAGACATATTGAAGGCTCTTATGATCGGTGAAGACATCAACATGCACTCCATACAAGTAATGACGCCAAAACATTAATGCAAATACAAAGGTGGCCAACTCTAAATCATGAGTAGGGTAGTTCCTTTCATGTACCTTGTGTTGTCTAGAAGCATAAGTTATGACCTTACCATTTTGCATTAGCACACAACCCAAACAAACTCTAGATACATCACAATACAAACAAAACCCTCAAGCCTATCTGGTAGTGATAATATAGGAGCGGACACAAGCCTATGCTTCAATGTTTGGAAGATTCTCTCACATTCATCGGTCCACACAAACTTAACCTTCTTTTGAGTCAATTTGGTCGTAGGGGAAGCAATGGAGGAGAACCCATTCAAAAATCTTCTACAGTAACCCGCAAGGCCTAAGAAGCTCCTAATATCCGACGGGGTCAATGGTCTAGGACAATTTCTAATCATATCGATTCTCTTAGGATCCACCTTTATGCCATCCCCCGACACCACATGACCCAAGAATGCAACCTCCTTCAACCAAAACTCACACTTGTCATACTTGGCATACAATTTCTCCTCCCCCAACCTTTGCAACACAACCCTTAAATGACCAATGTGCTCCTCCCTACTATGTGAATGGATCAATATATCATCAATGAATACCACAATAAAGGAATCAAGGTAATGTTTGAAGACCCTATCTATTAGATCCATGAAGATGGTTGGTGCAACCCAAAAGACAACACAACAAACTCATAATACCCATATCTAGTTTGGAAGGTCATCTTGGGAATATCACACTCCCTCACTCTCACTTGATGATACCTGGACCGAAGATCAATCTTAGAGAAGGAGCTAACCCCTTGCAATTGGTTAAACAAACCATCAATCCTTGGAATAGGATATCTATTCTTTATAGTGACCCTATTGAGTTGTAGGTAATCAATGCACATTCTAAGTGGCCCATCCTTCTTTTTCACAAATAACACCGAAGCACTCCAAGGTGATTAACTAGGTTTAATAAATCCTTTCTCCAACAAATCTTTCAATTGCTCCTTTAACTCCTTCAACTCCACCGGGGCCATAGGGTAAGAGGGAATTGAGATAGGTTGAGTATCTGGAAGTAAATCTATGCCAAAATCTCTCCCTTTCATGAGGGACACTGAGAAGGTAATTTTGGGAAGATATCAAGAAACTCATTTAAAATGAGGATTGACTCAATGGAAGGAACTTTGGACTCCACATCTTTAACCCTCACAAGATGATACAAACATCCCCTAGAAATCAACTTATCGACTTTAATGCATGAAATGAATCTTTCCTTGACCACCACATCTTGACTTTCCCATTCAAGGACGACTTCATTAGGAAATTGAAACTTGACCCTACGGGTTCTACAATCAATAGACGCATAGTAGATATGCAACTAATCCATCCCAAGAATGACATCAAAATATACCATGTCTAAACCTTCATATGACTCATGCAACAATGCGGGGACAATATGGAACTTTTTAGCAACAAAAGGGGTAACAAAGGAAAGAGTGGCACAAAGATCAATCAATACATATCAAAGTTAAAGATATTTAGCACACCAATAACAAAATCGGGGACCTCACCAATCCCTTGCCTCTCATGTAGTTAATAAAACGGGTTGTGCCTTGGGGCACAACCTCTACCCAATGGAACCACATTTGCTCCCCAGCCCTTGCCATGATTTCTTGGACAATCTACCTTCTTGTAACCAAGCTCTCCATATTCATAGCAAGCATTACAACCATTTAAACAGGGGCCCTTATGACCTCTTCCACATTTAGGACACACATCAATGGGATCCACAACACCAACACCTTGAGGCCTAGGGAGGTCATTAGCAAACCCCATATTAATAGCATGTTGGACCCTTGGCTTTGATGGAACCGACTACCCCTTTGGAACTTACCCTCAAAATGGGCCCTATTAGCCTCATGTCCCCTTCTCTTCCTTAATTTTTCTTCCTCCATTTGCTCAGCATAGGTCATCAATCGAGACAAGTTCATTTCACTAATTGGCATGACAGACCGGCATTCTTCACTTACCAGGTCGGAGACCCCCATAACAAAGTTGTTCATCCTAGATCTAGGATTGATTACCAAATGAGGATCATACTTTGAAATTTTATTAAACTTGATGGCATACTCCCTCACACTCATAGCACCTTGTTTCAAGTTCACAAACTCCACCAATGTAGCTTCCCTAAGCTCAATAGGGAAAATCGATTACGGAAAGCCAATTTGAACTCCTCCCAAAGCAACACATTACCAATCCTTTTCTCACCTTTCAATTGATCATACCATGTTTGGGCTACCCCTTTGAGTTGATAAGCTGCCAACTCCACCTTTACATTCTGCCCAACACCCACGATATTCAAGATTTTATAGACCTCATCAATGAACTCTTGTGGGTCTTCACCCACCTTTGACCCATAGAAAATCGGAGTATTCATCCTCATAAAGTCTCTTACCCTAGCTCCCGAGTAGTAACAAAAGGGGCTTGGGCCCCTTGATTGACTTGGTTGGCCACAACTTGGGCAAGCTTAGTGAGAGCATCCTGGAGCTTACCATTGTTAGATTGCTCCTCGGGAGTTTGGGCCCTTCGTCCTCGAGTGTTAGGCATGATCTAGCATAGCAACAAACAATCATTAGGGGAAAAACTTACCATAACACAACAACACAACTTATAAGATGAAGAAGGAAAACATTTTCTAAAACGTTTCATAGCCTCCCATTCATAGTCATGGCGCACTTCACGACTATGAATAGGACTCTAATAGACACTGTGTGTTGGACTCCGAGGATCTATCAACTTAGTGCTCTGATACAAAGTTTGTCATGACACAGGCCTAGAGCCTATACGTGACACAGCGCAAGGGGAACCCAAATGGACATGAAGCAAGTCTCTTACAACATCATTGCACATCCTTGGTCACGGAAGCAATAGATACAACATCAAAGAATATGAATAGGGGCAACGGGACTAGGGGAAAGCTTCCACAACATCATAATCAAGAGACAAGGGACATGCTCGTATCATAGACATCGAGAACAACAGAGTCAAGGCTCTAAGCATATACATAACATGTCCAATAAAAAGCTCTATACATAGATAAGAATGGGGGCCAAGACAAAGTAACTGGGCTCACCTCATGGTCAAAATACACAATAAAGAAGAATGACTCAATACATAATAGGAGAATCATAAACTAAGGTCTCCGGAGTAGAGGGCTTACCAACTACTTGAATAGCACCGAACAAGCCACATGGAGGAGGAGGATGATCAACTTGGGCATTGGTTCCTATGTGGTGACATCATACAGGCATAGAGTATGCATTAGTACATTTGAATGTACTAAGTATGTAGGATGCAATGTAAACAAAAATTGAGAATAAATAATCAAAATGCATAACAATAGGCAATAGGCATACTTATAACAATATGACATATATGATCAATGCATAAGTAAAACATACTTAAATAATTCACGCTCATATAGAATATCATACGTGTAGAATAGACCAAGCTAGATTTCCAAAGTTCAACCCCTTGGTAGGTTAGTGATGATAGCACCCATCACCCTAATGTGTGAGGTACAAACCCCTCATCAAGGTTAGTGATGATTGCACCCATCACCCTAGTGTGTAAGGTACAAACCCCTCATCAAGTTTAGTGATGATAGCAACCATCAGCCTAGTGTGAGAGGTGCAAACCCCTCATCAAGGTTGATTATAACACCTATCACCTTAGTGTGTGAGGTAGAAATACCTCATCAAGATTAGTGATCAATGCATAAGTAAACATGTTTAAATAATTCATGCTCATATAGAATATCATATGTGTAGAAGAGACCAAGCTAGATTTCCAAAGTTCAAACCCTTTAGTAGGTTAGTGATGATAACACCCGTCACTCTAGTGTGTGAGATACAAACCCACTATCAAGGTTAGTGATGATAGCACCTATCACCCTAGTGTGTGAGGTATAAACCCCTCATTAACGTTAGCGATGATATCACCCATCACACTAGTGTTTGAGGTACAAACCCCTCATCAAGGTTAGTGATGATAGCACCCATCACCCTAGTGTGTGAGGTACAAATCCCTCATCAATATTAGTGATGATAGCACCCATCACCCTAGCGTGTGAGGTACAAATCCCTCATCGAGATTAGTGATGATAGCACCCATCACCCTAGTAATCGAGATGTTGACCCCTCAACTCGTTCACCTGGATCGGGCATGATCCAATGCAATACTTTATGTAGAATATATCATAAACATAAGCTCATTTTATGATCATATAGTCAATCATATCATATCTCATGTTTGGACCTTTAACTCCTCAAGAAACCACATCTAGACATTTGATCAAACACTTAAAGGGTGTGTAATGCTAGTATAAAATCATGAAATATAGAGATGAAATCATGCAAGAAAATCTCCTATAAAACCATCAATCAACACCTTGCTACACCCTCTAGAACTATACATCAAAACCCCTCATCAAATTTTAAAATAGATCAAGGATATGTAGTTCAAAACATAGCAAAACAGTCACAAACCTACATAGCTTTAACATAGTGAGTAGAGAATTTCATAATAATCATGACCCATTTTGTAAATCAACTTTAAATCATGCAATTTGAGTAAAATGAGGCTTGGGTATCATGGGTAAAATGAACCTATGAAAGAAATCCATATACCTTAGCTTGGAGATGAACTTGGTAAAGATTGGAGATGGAGACTTGAAGCTTGAAGAAGGACCTTGAAGGAGAACCTTAGCTTGGGATAAGGGTTTGGTACTTGACTTTGGGGAGTGAAAATATGACTATGTGTTTGAGTGAGTATTGGGAAATGTTTAGGATGATATGAGGGTGGAATTTGGCTAAATATAGGTAAAAACATTTTTGGGAATACTTAGGCCCAACACTTTAAAAATTTTGGATGAACTAAAAACAAGCAGTCATAAAATGCAGCGACGCGCACTGCTCTCTGGAAATTGCACTTTCGAGAATCATAATTGCTAATTTTTTGCTTTTAAATCGGGGTTAGACCCTTCCTAACCTAATTTGAACCCCTGATCACGAATATGAAGTCGAATTTTCAAAATAATGAATGGATTTTGTGATACTTTGAAATTAAAATTCTTTGCATTTCAAGACACATTTTCGGGTACTTTTTGGGGTCATGTCAGGGAGGTTAAGATAGCATTGGAAGCATAAAAAGTCCATTAGAATGGATTAAATTGATGAAAATTTAATTAATGAAATAGAGAGAAAAATTAATAAAATATCACCTTACTTGAGGTTACACGGGTCGTGTGGCACTCCACGGTTTGTGTGGAGTGCCCATGAGCCAACACTTAGACAATTGCTCGAAGTTGGAAGCTTGGAAAACACTTGAAATTTTTTGCCTAAGTGTCACCTCACAGAGTGTTTCACGGGCCATATGAAGTCATATGGTCCATTTACTGGTCCGTCAAACCATACTTAGAAAATTTTGCGAATGTTACGAGATGGTAATTTTACACTTAGAAAAATTTTTGCTCCGGAAGCCTCACGGAGGGCCTTACGGCCCGTGCCATACCAGATGGCTCATGTGGCAAGTTGTGACACATGCCTTGGCCACAAAGTGGCCATTTTAAGCCCCAGGCCAGTCACACAGCTCGTGATATGCCACATGGACCGTGTGGATTCCCGTATGGCATCACTGCACGAGAGGTTTTTACGGAGACGGGCATAACTCCTTCATGCGAACTCGGAATGAGTTGAAACCAAGTATGTTGGAAAGATAACTCAAAGGGAATATGACATGTTTTGGGTCATCTTGTTCCATGTGTACTAAAAGTTATGCTTGTTTAAAGTTGACCCTTGCATAAACCATCACACAAAACTCAATTCATAGGGATGTCAAGAACTCGTCAAAGTACTAGAAGTATCCCATGACCCTAATACACTCCCCATATAAACAAAAAGAGGCTTGAAACCTGGGTACAAAAGATCATGGAGTTACGGGGTGTCACGATATAGAATATAATACCAGTGTACGAAGAAACCATCATCATAGACCAAGCAACCTAGTACTTGAAATCCAAGGCATGTCACCCCCTTGGAAGGTGACTGAGGTATATACTCCTCAATGTGGTAGTATGGGCATGTCACTCTCTGACAAGGTGGTCAAGGTACCCCTCAACGTGGTAATACGGGCATGTCACCCCCCGACAAGGTGGTCAAGGAATATACCTTTCAAGGTAGTAGTACGGGCATGTCACCCCTGACAAGGTGGTCAAGGCATATACCTCTCAATGTGGTAGTACGGGCATGTCACCCCCCAATAAAGTTCAAGGCTTGTCACCCGTCAGAAGTGATTGGGCATGTCGCCCCCCAATAAGGTGTGGTCAACTTGCAACACTATATATACTTTTCATGAATTCAACATATACAAATATTTCTTTCGTCATCATAAAGTCACTTCACTCATAAGCCATACAAAAGATCATCATTAACTTAGAAATCCTTAACCGAACATTTTAACAAACACTTGGCGGGTGTGTAATGCTACTTTAAAATCATGCAATACAAGTGTTAAATCATGTGAGAAATCCCAAAGTAAATCAACCCACCAACACTTGGTAACATCCTCATGTAAAATAACTTGAAACCCCTCATCAAATCCCACAATAGATCATAGTTTCATAGCTCAAAACATGCATAGTCACAATAGTCAAACCATCTCATAATATAACCTTAATATAGGTAAAACATGTGTTTTCAATCAACGTTTCACAAAACCCCAACATATTTATAAGAATAATCCATAATAAGTAATACACATGAGAAATACAATTTGAAAACATAATATTTTTATAAAAAAGAAGGTTGGGCACCATGGGTGAAAGGACTCAATGATTGAAACCCACATACCTCAAATTTTGGGATTTCCTTGATGAAGATTTGAATGAGAACTTAAAGCTTGAATGAATTTCTTGAGATTTGGAAGTGAGTTTGGGACACTTGAATTTGGTGAAATATTTGTCCAAGTGTTAGAGAGGGTTTTGGGGAATATCATGAATGATACGGGATTGAAAATTGAATAAGTATAGGTGTTTTTATGCATATGAAGTCTTAGACCCAAGATTCCTAAGCCTTAGGCCAAAATAAGAAAACTGGTAACAAAAAATGCTGCTCCGCGATGGCTCCACGTCACGGAGCCAATGCACATCCCTACTATTTTGTGCAAAAATAAAAAGTCAAATTTTGCTAGGATTGCTCTATAATCAGGGTTATACCCATTTTTCACTCAATTTTTCCCTCTAATCAAGAATATGAAGTTAGATTTTTGATATCATGCACGAATTTTAAGATATACAAAAATTAAGATTATGGGAATTTCAATATCTGCCCCTTGGGAACATTTATCCCCGAATGTCAAAGAAGCATACATAAGAAGAGTAATCATGAAGAAATCAGCCTCAAGAATGAAACAGTGCACTTAAACACCATTTTCAAAAATCTCAACATAAGTGTTAAAATCACCATGAACTTGTCAACATTAACATGAATGCATGCAAATGACATAAGAGCTGAAACATAAGACTAGAAATCACATAGGGAGGTTAGAATTAGTACCTTACGCTTGAGTAGAATGGAAGTGATAAGGAGATTGCTTTTGCATGTCTGGCTAGGCTTCCCATCTGGCACTTTCAACTTGTTGGTTTCTCTAAAGAACCTAGACGGAAGCAACATCCTTGTTCCTCAATCTCTTCACTTGTCTATCTAGAATTTCTACCGGAACCTCTTCATAAGTCAAATTTCTTCTACAACACCTCCAAAGGTACAATAGCATTAGCATCACCCACACATTTCCTCAACATAGACACATGGAAGACCGAATGAACCATATTCATATCATTGGGCAACTCCAACTCATAGGCTACCTTACCAATCCTTCTCAACACTCTATAAGGACCCACAAATCTTGGACTCAATTTAACCTTTTTACCAAAATGAACCACACCCTTCATGGGTGAGACCTTCAAATAGCCCCAATCCCCAACCTTAAATTCAAGCTCCCTTCTCCTATCATCGACATAGGAACTTTGTCCAGTTTAGGCTATTTTCAACCTTTCCCATATCAACCTCACTTTCTCCATGGCCTCCATAACAAAATTCAGGCCTAACAAAGCCATATACCCTATCTTAAACCATCCAACTGGGGATCTATAACTTCTACCATAGAGAGCCTCAAAAGGAGCCACACCATTGCTTGAATGATAGCTATTGTTATAAGTAAACTCAATGAGTGAAAGATGATCATCCCAACTACCCTTAAATTCCAAAACACAAGCTTTAAGCATGTCCTCAATAGTTTGAATAGTTCTTTCGGCTTGGTCATCCGTTTGAGGGTGAAAGGTCATACTATGATTAACCTTGGTACCAAGACCTCTTTTGAAAGACCTCCAAAAGTGACTCGTGAATTGAGCACCGCGATTTGATATCATAGACAAAGGCACACCATACACTCTAACCAATTCATGAATGTACAACTTAGCATAATCTTTGGCACCATAAGTAGTCTTAACTGGTAGGAAATGAGCCGACTTTGACATTCTATCAATCACAACCCGAATTGAGTCAAAATGCTTTCTAGTCTTAGGAAACCCAACAACAAAATCCATGTTAATCTACTCCCACTTCCAAGTAGGAATCTCTATATCTTGGGCTAAGGCACCCAGACTTTGATGTTCGGCCTTGACTTGTTGGCAATTATGGCAACCGTATATAACCTTAGCAGTGTCTCTCTTCATACCACCCCAAGAAAACACTTCTCTGAAATCTATATACATCTTAGTAGAACCAGGGTGAATAAAATAGGAAGAATTATGAGCCTCATCAAAAATCTTCTTGCTCAAGTAATCAATACAAGGCACACAATCTACCTTGGTACCTAAGGCCATCATCTTCCCCTTGGGAGAAATCTTCCACCTTACCATCTCTCACCAAGGCCTTCAATTCTAACAAGGCAGGGTCAAGATCTTGCTTTGCCTTCACCTCCTCAATCAATGAAGATTTAGAACCATCAACCACCACTACTCCACCATTATCAACCTCCTCTAACGTAACTCCCAGTCTAGCCAACTGATGAACCTCTCTATCCACCTCTTTGCCCCCATCATCAACATGTAGGCTACCTATAGACATCTTGCTCAAAGCGTCGGCCACAACATCAGCCTTATCGGGGTGATAATGTACACTCATATCATAATCTTTAAGAGGCTCTAACCACCTTCATTGCCTTAGGTTGAGGTCTTTTGGGTGAACACATAGTGGAGACTCTTATTATCGGTAAACACATCAACTTGCACCTATTACAAGTAATGACGCCAAATTTTCATGGCAAATACCACGGCAGCCAATTCAAGATCATTGGTAGAATAATTCTTTTCATGCACCTTAAGTTTTCTAGAGGCATAACCTATCACCTTACCATTTTACATCAAAACACAACCCAAACCAATTCGTGAGGCATCACAATACAAAACAAACACTTCCAACCCTTCCGGTAGAGACAAGATAGGAGAGGAGACAAGCTTATCTTTAAAAGTTTGGAAAATCTTCACACTCATCAGTCTACACAAATTTTTCCTTCTTTTGGGTCAACTTAGACATAGGAGAAGCAATAGAAGAGAACCTATTAACAAACTTCCGATAATAATCCTTTAATCCCAAAAAGCTTCTAATGCCCGATGGAGTCAAAGGTCTAGGCTAATTTCTAATTACCTCCATCCTCTTAGGATCCACCTTAATACCATCAGCCGATACCACATGACCTAAAAAGGTAACCTCTGTCAACCAAAACTCACATTTCTCATATTTTTCATACAACTTGTCTTCCCTCAAAATTTGCAACACTACCCTCAAGTTATCCACATGCTCCTCCTTACTATCAGAATAGATCAAGATATCATTAATAAATACAACTACAAACAAATCAAGGTAAGATTTGACAATCCTATTTATAAGATCCATGAAGATAGTTGGTGCATTGGTCAACCCAAAAAACATGACCACAAACTCATAGTGCCCATACCTAGTCTGGAAGGCCGTCTTGGGAAAGTCGCACTCCCTCACTCTCACTTGGTGATACCTTTACCGAAGATCAATCTTAGAGAAGTGACTAGCCCCTTAAAGTTGGTCAAAAAGATCATCATTCCTTGGTAGAGGGTACGTATTCTTGATGGTGACTCTATTAAGTTGTTGGTAGTCAATGCACATTCTAAGAGAACCATCCTTCTTCTTCACAAACAACACCGGTGCACCCCAGAGTGATTGGCTAGGCCTAATAAAACCTTTCTCCAACAAATCCCCTAACTGCTCCTTCAACTCTGCGGAGGCCATACTATAAGGGGGAGTAGAAATGGGTTTAGTGTAGAGAAGGAGGTCTATACTAAAATCTATTTTCCTTTTGGGAGGAAGACAGAGAAGTTCATTAGGAAAGATGTCAAGGAACTCATTAACCACCGGAACCGACTCTATAGGAAGGACTTTGGACTCAATATCCCTAACGCTCAAAATATTATAGAGACAATGCTTGGAAATCAACTTTTGGCTTTAATGCAATAAATGAACCTACCTTTGACCATCACATCATAGCATTCCTGCTCAAAAATGGGTTCAATAGGGAATTGGAATTTTATCCTATGAGTTCTACATATAATAGAGGCACAATATGAATGCAACCAATACATCCCAAGAATGACATCAAAGTCCACCATATCCAACTCAACAAAATCACAAGCCAATATTTTATGCAAAATGAAAATGAGACAATTTCTATAGACCCTTCTAGCAACAATGGATATACCAATGGGAGTAGACACCTCATATGGCTCACACAATAATTCGGATTTAACATGAAATGTTTTGGCAACAAAAGAAGTAACAAAAGAAATAGTGGCTCTCAGCTCTATCAATGAATATAAATGAAAATCAAAGACTTTTAATATACCGGTGACGACATTGGGCACCTTATCTACCCCTTGTCTCCCTTGAAGCGCATAGAACCGATTGTGCCTTGGGGAACCACCTTGTTGGCCTCCTCCTCCCCTATGAACCGCATTTGCACCTCGGCCTTGTGAATGGCCATCTCTACCTTTGTGTTAATTACGAGGACAATCAGTCATCTTGTGACCCACTTTTCCACAACTATAGCAAGCATTATTGTCCCTCAAACATGGGCCATCATGGCCTCCACCTCATCTTGGGCACAACTATTTAGGCGCCACACCACTACCTCCTTGGATCCTTGGGTTATCATTAGTAAACCTCCTATTAAGAGCATTGGAAGACCCTTGGCCTTGATGAAATTGTCCACCCTTGGGACCTTTGAACCTATCTTCAAAATGGGCCCTCTTGACCTCATTATGTCTTCCCTTTCTCAACTTTTCCCCCTCCAATTGCTTGGCATAAGTCATTAGGCGGGACAAGTCCATATCACCAATCAACATGGTGGCACTAGACTCCTAATTCACAAATTAAATGCACCCATTACAAACTTGTTCATCCTAGACCTTGGCTCGTCCACTAATTGTAGAGTATATTTAGAGAGTTGGTTGAACTTGAGGGCATACTCCCTCACACTTATGGACCCTTACTTCAAATTTGTGAACTCCATCATCTTGGCCTCCCTAAGCTCAAGAGGGAAGAACCGGTTAAGAAATGCCACCTTAAACTCTTCCTAAAGGATCAAATTATTGTTCCCCTTCTCTTCCTTCCACTAAGTAAACCATATTTGGGCCACCCCTTTGAGTTAATAGGCCGCCAACTCTCCTTTCTTCTCTTATATAACACACATAATAGACAACACTTTGTACACCTCATCAATAAATTCTTGAGGATCTTCATCCACTTTAGACCCATGGAACTCTGGTGGGTTCGTCCTCATGAAATCTCTTATGCCAGATGCCAGGGTAGGAGTATAAGGGGCTTGGACCCCTTGGTTGATTTGATTAGCCAAAGCTTGAGCTAACATGGCAATGGTATCTCAGAACTCTTCAAGAGTTGGTTGTTCTTCAGGTGGACAATCTCTTCTTCCTCTTGGGATAGGCATGATCTAAAATAGCACAGAACTTTCATTGGGGGAAAACCTTACCTAAACTTCTATAGCGCGACATAGGTCAAGAAGAAGGGAAACATTTCGTAAAATGACTCGTTGCCTCTTACTTATTGTTATGGTGCACTTCACAACCATGAATACGACTCTAATCGACATGGTATGCTAGATGTTGAGGACCATTAGAAACCTAGTGCTCTGATATCAAGTTCGTCACGATCCAAGCCTAGGGCCTAGACATTACATAGTGAATGGGAACCCAAAGGGTCCTTAAGCAAACCTCTTAGTATATTAGTTACATATCCTTAGTTACGGAAGCAAAGTAAACAACACTAAGAGAGTACAAACAAGGATAAAGGTATTAACGAAAGTCTTTAATAGCATAAATCATGAAAGAGTCAAAGCTCAAAGCATAATTACATAACTTGTCCAACAACACCTCTAGCATAGATTGGGCAGGGGCCAAAACACTTTTTGGGTTCACCCTTTTTAGTTTCAAAGTTCAACATAAGAGATAACAAAAGTAAGAGCACAATGCCAGTGTCCCCAAACTTGAGGACTCACCAATAGCCATTCTTCAAGATAACAAACTAGACATGGGAGGATGATCGTGAGGGGCTTCAGTTCCTACATGGTAAAATCATGTATGCATAGAGTATGTGTTAGTATGTTTGAATGTACTAAGTATATAAGATGCAATGCAACAAGAGATAGACAACACACTCAAAACGCATATACATAAATAAGAGATAGTATATTGGCAACATGGCATGTATGGTTAATGCTTGAAATAAAACATGCTTATATAGAATATAATGCATGTGTAGGAAGAGACAATCATCATAGACCAAACAACCCTGTACTTGGAATCCAAGGCATGTCACCCTCTTAGAAGGTGATTGAGGTATATACCCTTCAACGTGGTAGTACCGGCATGTTAACCCCGACAAGGTGGTCAAGGTACATACCTCATAAAGTGGTAGTACGAGCATGTCACCCCCAGCAAGTTGGTCAAGGTATATACCCCTTAAAGTGGTAGTATGGGCATGTCACCCCTCGACAAGGTGGTCAAGGCTTGTCATCCCCTCATAAGGTGATTGGGCATGTCACCCCCTAAAAAGGTGTGGCCAGCTTGCAACACTTAAGACACTTTCCATGAATTCAACATATACATACATTCCTTTCGTCATCATAAAGTCACTTGACTCATAATTCATACAATAGATCATCATTAACTCAAAAATCCTTAATCGAATATTTTATCAAGAATTTGGCGGGTGCATAATTCTAATTTAAAATCATTCAATTCAAGAGCGAAGTCATGTGAGAAAATCCAAAGTAAATCAACCTACCAACATTTGGTAACACCCTCATGTAAAATAACTTGAAGCACCTCATCAAATCCCACAGTAAAACATAGTTTTATAGCTCAAAACATGCATAGACACAATAGCCAAATCATCTCATAGTATAAGCTTAACGTAGTAAAACAAGTGTTTCCAATCAACATTTCCCAAAACCCCAACATAATTTATAAGCATAATCAATATAAAGTAACACTCATGAGCAATATAACTTGAAAATATGCAATTTTCATAAAAAGGAAGGTTAAGCATCGTTGGTGAAAGGACCCAATAGTTGAAACCAACATACCTCAAATTTGGGGATTTCCTTGATGAAGATTTTAATGATAACTTGAAGTTTGAATGAATTTCTTGATATCGGAAGTGAGTTTGGGACACTTGAATTGGGTGAAAAATTTGACTAAGTGTTGGTGAGGGTTTAGGAGAATATCTTGAATGATATAAGGTCCAAAAATGACTAAGTATAGGTGATTATACGCATAGGAAGGCTTAGGCCCACGACCCCAAAGCCTTAGACCGAAATAAGAAAACTAGAAACAAAATACACTGCTCCATAATGGCTCTGCCTTGCGGAGCCAACACACACCCTCACTATTTTACACAAACTCGGGAAAATCAAATTTTTCTATGGTTGCTCTAAAATTTGGGTCATACCCAATTCCAACTCAAATTTTCCCCTTGATCAAGAATATGAAGTCAAAATTTTGATACACGCACGGATATTGATATAGATGAAAATTAAGATTATTGGCATTTCTAAGGTACATTTTAGCACTTTTTGGAGCGTTTCATTGACTTAGCACTGATTGAGGCTTCAGATGGGGGCTCGACTTAAGGGGTCCTTACATAAATTTTTTAGTCTCTAAACTATATACCACCATAGGATTATGATTATTACCCTTGCTGGGTTTCATGCTCGATTACCTTAAACAAGAGGGTATCAGGGCTCAGATTCCAAGTTGTCGTTGCTTGGTCTTTGTTGGTTGAGGTCACTTCCCACAAATGTATGCTATATATATTGTGCAATAGGAATGATTTACAAGCATGTTTCATTCTGAGGATTGATCATGCATTCCATATTGAGATTATATGTCCATTGCTTATGATTATGCATTTTTACTATATTGGCTTATGTTTTGTTGCATTTCATCCTGCATACTTAGTATATTCGAATGTACTAACGCATACTCTATGCCTACATGACATTACTATATATGCATCGGAGCTCCTTTTGATCATCCACCATGTATTTAGTTCGATACTTCGGAGATAAGCATTGGTGAGTCCTCAAGTCCAAGGACACTATCTATATTACTCTTGCTATTTTGAGACATAATTATGTTGAATACTTGTTACTATGATGGTGAGCCCAGAAACTGTCTTGGCCCCCGCTCCATTCTAAGTTAGAGCTGTTGTAGGATATTATGATGTACTTATGCTATAAGCTTGACGTTTTTATACTTTTATGATTATCAAAGACATTCCCTTAGTCCTGCTTCCCTTTTTATTATATCATGTGATGCTTATTTTCCTTCCGTGACCAAGGATGTTTGAGTGACATGCTAGGAGGCTTGTTTGGGGTCCCTTCGGGTTCCCCATTCATCATGTCACATCTAGGCCTGAGGCGTAGGTCATGATAAGCATGGTATTAGAGAAGTAGGTTATTAATGGTCCTCGAAATCGAACCCACCATGTCAATTAGAGTCTTATTCATGGTTGTGACGCACGCCACAACTATGAATGAGAGGCTATGAGGCGTTTTAGGAAATGTTTCACTTCTTCATGGTATATATCGCGCTATAGATATAAATGTAAGGCTTTTCCCATAACAAATGCTCTTATCCTTTCTAGATCATGCCGATTCCAAAGGGAGACTAAGGAAATCCCATACACCCGAGGAGTGACCGGCCTCTCCTACTCGTTAAGCTCCTTAAGATGGAGGGGTAGGTCAAGAAGAGTTCTAAGATGCTATCACAGTGTTGGCCTGTGCTATGACCAACCAAATGAACCAAAGGGCTCAAGTTCCTCATGCTCCCACTCCATCATCTAGCATGAGGGATTTCACAAGAAGAATCCACCGAAGTTCCATGGATCTAAGCAGGAAGAAGATCCTGAACAATTCATCGATGAGGTGTATAAAGTGCTATCCATCATGGGGGTAAATTTTGTGGACAAAGTGGAGTTGGAAGCCTACTAACCCAAAGGTGTGGCCCAAAATTGGTTCACCCAATGGAATTAGAGAGGAGAGATGATGATGCTATATTCCTTGGGAGGAGTTTAAAGTTGCATTCCTTAACTGGTTCTTTCCTATCAAGTTAAGGGAGGCTAAGATGATGGAGATGATGAACCTTAAGCAAGGTTCCATGCATGTGAGGGAGTATGCCCTCAAGTTCAACAAGCTCTCCAATTATGCTCCACAACTGGTTGCCAAACCTAGATCAAGGATGAATAAATTTGTGTCAAGAGTGTCCGACATGGTCAATGAGGAGTGTCATACCATCACTCTAGTAGCTGATATGGATTTTCCCTGACTCGTGACATATGTCAATCAACTAGAGGGGTAAAAGCTTAGAAATAGAAGAAGTGTTGAGTCGAAAAGGGCTCGTTTAGAAGGTAGTTTCCAAGGATCCAACGGTGGCCGGTTTTCTCAAGGGAACAAGTTCCAAGCCGAGAGTCTTCCAATTCTCCTAATAAGAGATTTGCTAATGATAATCTAAGATTTCGAAGTAATAATCATGGGATGACTCACCCTAAGTGCAAAAGTATGGAACAAACCATGGTGGTCCATGTTTGAAAAATTCTAATACTTTTTTTGGTTGTAGTGAAGTGGGTCAAAAGGTTATTGATTGTCCTCATGTTCAAAACAAAGGTAGAGATGGTTATCCACAAGGACAAGGTGCTAATGTGGGTCCAAGGGCAAAAGGAGGCCAACAAGGGGGTGCTCCAAGAATGAACTACTCAATTTCTCAAGAACACAACAAACATAAGGACTCAACAACAACATGCAACACCATAGGTACTTCTACATGAAAACAACTCATATAGACATCTCTATCCTTATCACAAAGTCATCATATACCTACACTTCCTTTTGTCATTATGCATCATATGCATACAATCATCTCATCATCATTACATCACTATTTTATCACCATATAATCATCATAACACCATTTAACTCATAAGATATGCATTGGACCTTCAATTCCTCAAGAAACCCTAGTCGAACATGTTATCAAACACTTAGCGAGTGCGTAACTAGAGTAAAAGACCATGCAATTTAGAGATAAAATCATGCAAGAAAATCTTTACAAAAACTATCATTCAACACCTTGAAACACCCTCAAGACATACTCATCAAAACCCCTCATCAAGTCCAACATTAAATCTAAGATTTGGAGCCCAAAATATACTAAAACAATAATACTTTTATGAACTAAATTCACTGTGCAGTACATTTCTCAATATACAAGATTCATATGTAAAATCAACTTTAAATCATGCAACATTAGTAAAAAGAAGGCTTAGGCACCATGGATGAAAGGACTCAATGGTTCAATAGAACATACCTTGACTTTAGAGAACCCTTGAAAAAGATTTGAAATGGAGACTTGAAGCTTGAGTGAGATCCTTGATGAAATTTGTAGGATTGGTTTTGAGTTTGGGACGTGAATTGAGGGTGAAATATGAGTCTAAGTGTTTGAGTGAGTATTGGGGAATGTTTAGGATGATATGAGGGTAAAATAAGGATAAGTATATGTATTTTAAAGTATGGAAACCCTTAGGCCCAAGACTTAAAAGTCTTGGATCGAACAAAATTAAAACAGGCACTAGAAACAACAGGGGCACATCACCTCCCCACTGGAATATGCATTTTCTACATAAACGAGTTCTACAAAAATGGGCATAAATCCTTTATCCAAACTCGATTATTAGGTGAAACTAAGTGTTCTTGAAAGATAATTCAAAGGGCTTTAATTTGGTAGATCGTGGGACACTCAATTCTTTGTGTGCTAAGAGATATTCCCCTTCAAAGTTGACCTTTCTAAATAGCATTTCTTGCGATTTTCTGATTTTTATATGGTTGCTCTAAAATTTGGGTTAGACCCATTATCTACTCAATTTGATCCTTTGAACAATAATATGAAGTCAGATTTTTGAAATAACAAATGGATTTTTTAGATATATGAAAAATACGATTTTGGATATTTCCGAGGCATGTTTTTAGGCAATTTTTGTGGTGGTTTCAATTATGATATAAGTGTGCATTATCACCCCGACAAAGCTAATATTGTGGCCGATGCTCTAAGTAGAGTTTCCATGGTAGTCTAGCTTATCTGGATGATGGTGGCAAAGAGGTGGCTAGAGAAGTTAACCGGTTGGCTAGATAGGGGTTAGGTTGGATGAAGTTGAAAAAGGTGATGTAGTGATTGTTGATGTTTCTAAATCTTCTTTGGTTGAGGAGGTAAAGGCAAAAAAAGTTCTTGACCCCCCTTCTAGAGTGGAAGGCCTTGGTGAGGAATGTTAAAGTGGAGATTTTCTCCCAAGGGGGAGATGGTGCCCTTAGGTACCAAGTTAAGTTGTGTGTGCCTAATATTGATGATGTAAGGGAGTTGATCTTGAAGAAGGCCCATAATTCGTCATATTCTATTCACCTCAGTTCTACAAATATGTATAGAGACTTGAGGGAGGTGTGGGGTAATATGAAGAGGGATATTGCCAAGATCATAACCAATGTCACAGTTTCCCACAACTGAAAGCCAAACATCAAAGGCTAGATGGCCTAGCCCAAGACATAGAAATCCCCACTTGGAAGTGGGAAGAGATCAACATGGATTTTATAGTTGGGTTGCCTAAGACAAGGAAAAACTTTGACTCTATCTGGGTTGTTGTGGATAGAATGAAAATGTCCAGATGTGATTTCTTGAGGAATTGAAAGTCCAAAGAATGATATATGATATGATTCACTATATGATGATGAAATGCGTTTATGTATATGATATACTCTATATAAAGTGTTGTATTAGACCACACCTGATCCGGGGGGGACAAGAGCCCGGGTGACCAAGGTGGGGGTTTGTACTTATCAACCATGTGAAGGGTTTGTACTTCGCCACCGTGGTGATAAGGTGTGATTATTATCAATCACGTAAGGGTTTTGTACCACACCGCCAGGGTGATAGGGTGAATCCATCATCAACCACCAAGGGGTTTGTACCCTGAAAAGCTAGTTTGGTCTCTTCTACACATATGATACCCTATATGAGCATGAGTTACTTAAGCATTTTTTACTTATGCATTGATCATACATGCCTTATTGTAATATGATATCTGTTGATGATTTTGGGGTTTGAAAAGATGTATTAAATTCATGAAAATGTATATGATGTTGTAATACAACAATACACCCTTTTTCAAAGCTTTTACCTCTTGTGAGCCTTTTAATGTTAATGCGAGGGTAATGTTTAATGATGATCTATTCTTATGCTTTGAGGTTAGGCTCACCATTAAAGGTCAAATATATTTTAGAGGTACTCATATCATGTCTTTATATTTCTTACAAATTGCTAAAGTTAATTATTTTGAATATTCCATGGGCTTAGGCTTAGCATTGATGGATGGAGGGTTTACTCTCTATCCTTGAACTATGTGCCAACATACGATTATGTTATTCCCTTGCTATACTAGTGGATCCATTTAGTGCACTCTCTCTTGTGTTTCTTCTCGAAATGGGTTGTATTCCCGTAAGGAGAAGCTTCTTATGAAATCTTTTTCGTAATGGGTCGTGTTCCCATATGGAGGGCTACTTCATTCGAAATGGGTCATGTTCCCATAAGGTGAAGTATGGTTTACCTTAGCAAGTAGACCACCTCTTTACTGATGAGAGGTAATCATCGATATTCCAAGTTGTAGCTCTCTTCGTCTTATTCTATGTCGGTTGAGGTCTCTTCCCATAAATATGTATTAAGATCTATGCAAGTTGAATGATTTACAAGGATGTTTTACTTAAAACATTGATCATACATGCCATATTGAGACTAAACTTATCTATTGCCTCTTATAATGCATTTTGTCTATATTGGCTATGTCTTGTTGCATTGCATCCTATATACTTAGTACATTCAAATGTACTAATGAACATTACGCTTTCATGATATCATATGTTGGGACAGGATCTCCTCTTGATCATATTCCATATGGCTAGTGAAATTCTACGAAGATAAGGTTTGGTGAGTCCTCAAGTTCGAGGACACCATTTTCTTTCTCTTGCTATTTTTAAGACTTCTTTATGTTGAACATTTGACATTATAAGGGTGATCCCAGAAAGTGTCTTAGCCCCGCTCCATCCTAAGTTTAGAGGTGTTGTTGGAATATTATGATGTTGTTATGCTATAAGCTTGACTATCTGTGTTTTTATGATATCAAAAGTTTCCCGTAGACTTTATTTCCTTTTTGTTATCTCTTGTTGAAATTATGTACTTTGCTTCCGTGACCAAGGATGTGCGATTGATATGCTAAGAGTCTTGTTTGGGTCCCTTCCGATTCCCATTCGTCGTGTCATGTCTAGGCCCTAGGTTTGGGTCATGACATCTATCCACCCATTTTTCCATGTATCTATGTTGAGGAAGTTAATTGGTAATCCTAGTACTATTGTGCCTTTGCAAGATGTGAAGGTTGAGGAGAACTTGTCTTCTGAGGAAGTTCCAGTGGAGATTTTTGATAGGCAAGTGAAGCAGTGTTGCAACAAGGAGGTGGCTTTGTTTAAGGTCCTTTGGAGAAATTAACATGTGAAGAGTGATACATGGGAAGCGGAGTTGGACATGATGAAACAATATCTCCATCTTTTCCCATCTACTTAAGCCTAAGGTATTAGGCTCCTTCTTTTCCAACTGGTGCTAATTCTTTCATTCTTGAATTTCATGACATGACATGCATACATGTGAAGAAAAATGATTTAAGATTCTTTGAATGATTTGAATATGTTTTGATATTCATTTTAATGACTTTATGATTTTCAAGTGATGAAATATGCATTATGTCTTGTGTTTGGATGCTTCATGTTCTAAGTCAAGCCTTTCAAGTCTTATTCTCGTACATTTGAGAATGTGTTGATGCTGTCAAATACAACACATTTGATGCCTAAAACTTAGGATTTTCTGTATTCTGAATTCAACTTTTTATGTTTTTCATGTGTTTTTATGTGTGTTTTTGCAGGAAAAGTAGGTTGGCACAATTTTGGGAAAAGTTGCTGGTTTTGCTGATTTTTTAGGGTATACGAGACCCTCTATGATTCATAGTTCGGTCTATGAGTTATAGAGGTGGTCCCACAGGGATTTCTTGTGCTTAAAGTACAAGATCTGATAACTTGAAAGTCAGCCACACAAGACCTAGTTATGACCCGTAGTACCCTCTACGAGTCGTAAAGAGATGTCCCATAATGATTTCCAGTATTGATTGAACTTGGGCCAAGAAGTACAGCTGAAGACTACAAGAGGTTAATACAAGTCATAAAATAGACTACAACTCGTAATGGTGTTCCATATCAGCAAAGTTCAAGATTGATAAGGCAGACCACGAAAGACTGATTACGGCTTGTAACCTGAGTTATGAGTCGTAATTTCAACTCATACCAAACACCAACTAATTTTTCTAATTAATTTAGGGACTTGCTTGTAAATACTATATATAGTATATTTTAGGGTTTTAGCATTCTTGGACAAACAAATTAAGGAGAACATGAAATTTTAGAGCATTGTCTTAGGGTTTATCTTTGGTGACAAATATTTTGGAGATTAAATTAACTTGTGGATTCATTACATCTTTCAAGCTTGTGATTAAAAGTACGAAGTGGGTTTTATTGTTCTTCAATCTCTTTGGGTAAGTGCTTAACTATATCTTCCATATTCAATGTTTACTCATGTGACCATGCTATGAGTAGAGAAACCCAAAACATGGGGTTGTGGGAACCATGAGAATCTAACTTAGAAAATCAGGATTATATTCAATTCTTGAGTTGGGTATTTGCATGTATTAGCCATTTCTCTTCATTTTGCAAGTTGTCGAATGGTGGCTAACATTAGATCTCGCCTAGTGTCATGATCCCGATCTAGGTAGTAATGATTAGGTAAAGGGAATAGTTAACAGAAATTGATGATATGTTCTCATCTAATCAACCGAACCTGGCCAAGGAAAGGTTGACTGGGACAATGGGTAATGGTTAGTTTTGCATGCTATGGAGACCAGCCAAGTCCCACAGTGAAATTTGAGCTTCGCCTTCAGAAGAGGGCTGGAACAACCTAAATTACTGTCCTGCATGCAATATCGTAATTGAGAGTTGTGTTATCCAGGTAGATTAAGTTAGTTAATCATGGGGAACACAATTACCCAAGTTTCTCTCCAATTTGATTTCCTCTCCTTCTTATTAGTTTAGTTTAATTTTTAATGAATCATTGACCCCCCCCCCCCCAGAGAATCAAGTAGTTGATGTTTGAATTAATTATTGGTGAATCAAGTTGCAAAGTCCCGTATTCCCTGTGGGATTCGACTCTAACCTTGGTTAGGTTTTTTACTAATCGCTTTGACCTTGAAATAGAGGCGTATCTTGAGCATTCATCAAGAAAGATGTCATCATTTCCGGGGAATATGATGATACTTTGATTTGGATTCACTAGTAGTATAATTCAAGTGTTAGTTTCTTAGTTCTCTTGTATTTTACTTTTGTTTTTATTTTTTTTGGTTTAGCTTCTTTGCAAGGTATACTAGGTGTTCTATGTCTAGTACAAGGAGTCAAGGCATTCCCTTAGCTCCAATTGATTTAGAGATCCAACGGGTTGCAATGAGAATGGCTTACAAGAATGAATATCGCGGTCAATTAAGCTATGAATCAGAATGATAACGTTAAGGATAGGGGTGACAATCCACCACTGTTGGAGAATAGGCCACAATCTAGGGACTTCAATGAGAATGCCTACGGATGGAATCAATATAGATTGAATCCCATGGTTATGGACGTGATGGGAGCTATTGTGTTATCGCCCCTACCGGCCAATTCAGAGCTCACCATTTTTAATGAGCTATTTCAGACACTACAAAACTGTTCTTTGTTTTTTGGCCTGTCATCTAAGGATCCATATGACCACCTGCAAATTTTTACATATATTTGCAGGAGCTTAATGGGAACCCAACATCTACCTATGGATGTTAAGGGACTTCATGTCTTCCCAATGACTCTTACAAGCAATGCTGCTTTGTGGTTAAGGGAGCTTCCACATGGAGTGATTACTAGCTGGGTGGAGTTACAATGTGCTTTCCTAGAAAGGTTCTTTGTTAGGCCAAATAGGTTTAAGCTGAGGGATCGAATCATTAGCTTTCAACAATTCCCTGGTGATTCACTTATGTCTACGTGGGAGCAGTACAAATAATGGTTATGGAGTGCTCCAAACTATGGCATTTTTGACTCGACACTAATATTGAGATTCTACCAAGCACTGAGCATGGATAATCAAGGACATGCAGATACTCTTATCAGAGGCTCAGTATTAGCAAAACCATTCACAAAAGTGGCTGATCAGTTTGATAAGTTGGCTGAAATCCAACGTGTGTTTAAACCCAAACATGAGCAACCAACTAAGTACAAGGATATATCTGACAAAAACATGGACCAAGCAAAGATAAATACGGATATCTTCCTAATGCTTGATCAAAATAGGGAAAATATGGAGATGCTAATGAAACAAACACACGCCCAATCACTCGAGAGAGTAGTCGGGGAAGTGACCGCGTAAAGAATGTGAGCAATGAGGAAGAGAGTGAGAGGAGCAACTGGTTTATGTTTCTGCACCATCAATACAAGGGAGATGGAAGTTCTTGAGTTGAGAATATGCTTGTCTAGTTGCTAAAAAGATTAGATGCACAAGAGGAGATGATAAGAGAGATCAAGTTCAATGTTATTAAGATAAACTACAAAGTCAACCATCAGTAGATGGCAATTCAATAACTTAATAGCCAATTCGGACTTGTGTCTACCCAATTAGAGCAGATTCAGAGCAGATTGATGAAAGAACCAAATCTGGTGATAAGGGTTCACCAAAGCTTGAGGAATTCCAAGTACTCAAGACTACTGAGTCGTGCTGCGACATTAAATCAAGCACCACTTGGGAGGTAGCCCAAGCATTTTTCATGTTCTAGCTTAGTTTTGATATTTATCTTAAGTTTTGAATTTTGAATGATCATTTATTCGAGTTTCGATGGATGTTTTGATGTTGGGTTTGTTGCATTTAAGGTGCAAGTACATTTTGTGAGAAGCATATAGGTTCAGGACAAAACATTTCAAGTTTGCTGAGAGTTGCATCGGATGCAGCGTCTTCGACCAGGCTTACGAGTCGTATTGCACTTTACGACTCATGACCCTATCTCATAGAGAGTTATAGTGAGAAAGTTTAAAGTGCACTTCATTATGAGCCAACTTCATGACTCATAGTCCACACTATGAGTTGTGAAAGGGGTTCGTGGGACTCAGGTATGTTTTTAAATTTTCCTCAGTGTTGAGAGGTCTATGAGATAGGATCTACGAGTCGTAGACCAAGCCACGACTCGTAATTGGGGTTTCGTAGACCCGACTCAGTAATTTTTAAAGGTGAACTCGGTAAGGTACAAAGAGGGGCCAAAATTACTTTGACCCCTTATTTAACCCTAATTGACAAGGATTGCCCCAATCTTTTTCCCCTAATCTTTTTTCGACACTCCAAATCCATTTCCGATAAGAAATTCTGGTGGCTAGGGTTTTGGGCATTATTCTATTCATTTTGCTTTCTTTAGTTTGTCTACTCGTATGGTATATTTCTTGGTTTAGTTTAACTTCAAAGATTACATTCCTTTGATAGGTTTGAATGATCATCGAGATTGAATTAATGCCAAGGCATTTACGTCATGTCTAAGTTGAAATTGTGAAGAAGGATCTAGGATTGTGGTGAGTTGAATTAATTGTTTTAGCTCTAAGTTGAATAATTTGTTTGTGTTGATGCAGTTGGATACTTATGCTATAATGTTCCTTGTTTGATCAAATGGATGTTAATAGGTTATGAATGTTCATTGATTTGCAGTGTCATAGGAGCATGATATTGCTTAGGTTTTGTGTGATATGGGGGTGGTGACATGGGTATATGTTTGATCAAAGATAGAAAGAAACAACGATTGCATTTTGATTGCGTTTTAATCGTTTTTCAATAGGGTAAATGTATTTTGAAATTATGTTTGGGGTTTGGGTCTTGTGATTGAAATGTGAGGGCTTGCATTACTTGCTTTGATGCTAATAGGTTAATATTTACCTTGTTCGTAAAGTTCATGTGATGAGTTGAGATATTTTAGGTACCTATTATTTCTTCTTTATGGGAGTCTTCTACGACTCGTAAATGGGTCTATGAGTCATAATTGCCTCTTGTGGGAAGTTATAGCAACTTAAAATTTATGTGTACTCATCATATGAGACCATCTACGAGTCATAGACCTCTCTACGAGTCATTGATAGGTCTCATGGACTCGTACATGTGTTAATGTTGCTCCCTAGAACTCTAGCAAGGGCTGCTCAGACTTAGGTTCGAGATGATAGTCCCTCCCAATCTAAGGAGGAGGGCAGTGGTGATGAGTGTGAGCAGTGGACACCACAGATGACTCCTTCAAGCACGAAGTCTAGTTCAGAGAAGGGCTCTCAGGTCAGAGATGATGCCGAGTCCTCAGTCGACCCATCATCTTCTTCAGCACCGGAACCTAACACTCACCGATGGGGTGTCGAGGGCATGAATGTCATATTTGATGACGGTCTACAACCCAAAGGGCAAGAGAAGACTGCATGGTCGATTTACTAGGAGCCTTGATTAATTGCTACTGGATCGAGCCATGTCCCAAGACTTGAGAATACAATGACATGACATGGGCTCAGGTGGTTGATTGAAAGACGCATACACTATGCCCCCACTTTAGTTTGGGAGTTTTATGCAACTTATGTAGCCACCATTCTCCACGATCTTCCCAAAGGGAAAAACCACTCGAGAAGACGAGATTGAGCGAGATTCTATCGAGAGGACGGCGGGTCAAAATTTCAGGGGAGATGATCCGCCTAGTGCTTTTTGGCCCTAATACTAAGCTCCAAAGTCTACAACCGAGTTTAATCAAATATTGTGGCAGATGAGGATAGCATTAATCGTAAAGCACTCAGTAGAGAGGACAAAATTGCTGAGATGGGTTGTCATACATATTGCTGAGCATGGTCCAGAGCTTGCCTGGGTCACTACATATTCTGAATCCATTGTGAAGTCTTCACTTTCCTTCCCACCAAACTTTTGTAGGCAATTGTCAGGTCTAGTATTCGGCCCACACTAACAGATAATGCACTTACCTCAAAGTGAGTGGTTTTGGTGGCTAGAATTCTAGCTGGTTATGATCTTGATTAGGCCCGTCTCATTGCAGAGAATATTCATGAGTCGATGCTCAAGAGGTCCACTTGTATTCCATTCCCTATTTTGATCTACAAACTTTGCATCAAGTCTCAAGTGCAAATATTATATCATTATGAATAGATTATAGAGGCCCTACACATATAGATCCCAGTCTGATTAAGGTTGATGAGAACCCTATCGCTCTTCAGAGGACACAGCCTCCTCCTATGCTTGATACATGTCCTCCACCTCCACCATTAGAGGGTTCAACAGTTGCCTCCACTACCACTCCAGCTACGACTATCGAGGAGAGACCCAGCAGCTGGAGGCAATTGATGTTGAGCAAGGTCCCACTTTAGCTGCTCCTACACCAGAGGCTTCTACATCACAGGTTTCTACATTGGGAATGATTTACGTGTCCACTATAGCTTTTCAGGCCATGGCCTAGTGGCTATCACAGACCAAGGCTAAATTGTCTCTGCTCATGCAGCAGCTTACGCTATGGGTCCAATAGACAATTACGGACTAAGAGGCTCGATGTAAGGCATTCACCATTTCTACAGTCAAGGAGTGTATTGCTAAGGTAGGTACCCACATTGACACCTTTGAGGGTTGAGTGGAGAAGTGACTAACCGAGGCCCGGCCATCAGACTTGTCATTCATTCATGAGGAGATACCAAAGTTTAAGGCTGACTTGACTTCTTCAATAGCAACTCCATTTACAGTTCTCTAGTGTACACCTTTAGAGGGGCTGCTATTTAATCTATTTCATTGGAGAATCAGACATAACCTTCCCACGAGAAGAGATCCCTTACTATGGATGATGATACTAAGGAGAGAAGTGTGTGATAGAAGACCTCCGAGATTGATGAGGAAGAGGCAGAGGATGAGCACAGGCGAGTCTTGAGGATGTCAAGAGAAGAAGAAGAGCTGAGATAATCCTAAGAGCCAGATATATTAAGAGGTATTAGCTCATCCAGTGCGGCTACTATGCAGACTACCCCACGAGAGGGAGATGATGAGAGGCATCCCAAGTCTGGTGCGTAGGCACCAAGATGTGTTTGCTTTTTGACCCTTTTTATTTATTTTGATTTTGATATTGTATATTGAGGATAACTTACATTTCTTTTGATGGGGTGTGGGTAGTTATGGACTAGGGTGAAGTCTAAGTAGCTTTTAGTCCATAACTACCCCAAATTTTAATCTCGAGATTTTGTTGCATGTGTTTTTTTTGCTCATAGATATTTAATTTTTGTTGAACCGGCATGTGTAGGATGTTTTAGATAGTAATTATAGTATATAGTAGATGAACTTATGGCATTTATCTTGTTTTTGATGTTTTATGAAATATTTTGAAAATTGGTACCCATCAAAATTTTTTTTGAGTAGTTGTTATATTGCAACCATGCATTTGTGTATGATTTAGCAATATTTGTTCTGACTAAGTGAGGGTAATTTGATACATGAAGCATGATCTGTGATTTTTTTGTTGGCTATGTATGCAATGCCATGTATATACGAGCTGATTTTATTATATTCTTGTATTATGTGCTAATTCAAAATTTTCCATATTACTCTAAGTTGAAATAGAGATTATATGGGCTAGAAAGGGATCTTAGGCCCTTGTTCATCGAAATTAGTCCACTTTGACCAAAAATGACCAACCAAATAAGAAATTCATCCTTGTTCCGATTATTTGAGCCTTGCATTTACCATTTCTTTTTTAACACCTAATTATCCCAGCCTTGTTTAGTGAAATACCTTAAGATTGGCCCTAGTCTATCCTTGAGCATTTTGAACCTTGATTTGGACAAAAATCCTAAGTTGAGGGTGGCTACCAAAAGTGCCTTTGGTTTGGGGAATAGATATTGTGCACTTCAACATAGGCTACAAGCCTAACTTGAGAGTGGCCAGTGTAGGGGTAAAATAGCAAAAATGTGGTTGTGAGTTGGGAATAGCAAGAAAAAGAGGAAAATCATATACCGGGTGAAAGAAAAAGAAAAAGATGCCTTAGATTTAGTTGAACAAGCAAAATAATGTGCAAAAATGAGGCAAAAGTTGAATATGAGAAGAAAATACCCGGATAAGATTGAATATGAAGAAGAAAGGGAGAATGATTGAGAGTTAAGGTGAAAGTGTCAGAAAACATGGTTCAAGGTTGACCTTTAGTCACTAACAACAATATACCCAGTGGAATCCCACTAGTGGGGTTTGGGGACAAGTGGGGTCTTGGCCTTTAGTCACTAATTGTCCAAAATTCCATACCAAAAGCACATGATCCGATGTTACAAGCTTATAAAGTCCTAAAGTGATCCTATACTATCAATCAAATGTCTGAGTCATGAGCGCATGGACAAGCCTATGGTATTGATCATCATGCATGAATGTTATTTGTGAGAGTGAGCGTGCTTGCACAGTCCCATGGTTAAATTCTAAAATCATCATTGAGTGTCTAAAAGGGAATTCTTTCTTGTGAGGGCATTTGCAGTGTAGTGTCAACATTTTACTTGTTCAGTGATTGTGGATTATTAATATTCATTTACTTGTCATAGTTGTGTTGTAAAATGCATCAAGATGATTTGGTTTGCTTAAAAGCGACTTGATCTTGTTTTGAAAAGATAATATGGTTACCTGTGTTGGATTTGGGTATGGTATATGTCATTGGGTTGATTGCTATGTGTTACTTTATTATCTCTTTGAATTGAGTCGTTGCTTGGGGACAAGCAACAATGCTAAGTTGAGGATATTGATGTGCTGTCAAAATACAACACATTTGATGCCTAAAACATTGGATTTTGTGTGTTCTCAATGCGAATTTTACGATTTTTATGTGTTTTTGTGTGTGTTTTTGCAAGAAAAGCAGGTTGGCACAATTTTGCGTAAAGTTGCAAGTTTTGCTGATTTTTCAGGGCACGAGTTGTAGCTCAGTCTATGAATCGTAAAGGTGGTCCTATAGGGATTTCCAGTGCTTAAAGTACAAGATCTGATAACTTGAAGGTCAACCACAAGAGACCCAATTACGACACGTAGTACCCTCTACGAGCCGTAAAGGGATGTCCTATAGTGATTTCCAGTATTGATTGAACTTGGGCTAAGAAGTACAGCTGGAAACTGCAAAAGGTTAATACGAGTCGTAGAACAGACTAAGACTCAGAATGGTGTTCCATATCAACAAAGTCCAATATTGAAGAGGCAGACCACGAAAGCCCGATTACGTCTCGTAAACCAAGTTACAAGTCACAACTGCAAATCCTACTAGACGCTAATAAATTTTTCTAATTAATTTAGGGACTTGTTTATAAATACTATATGTAGTGTATTTTAGCATTTTTGGACACATAGATTAGGGAGAGCATGAAATTTTAGAGCATTATCTTAGGATTTATCTTTGGAGACAAAAATTTTGGAGATTAGATTCTCTTGTGGATTCATTACATCTTTCAAGCTTGTGATTCTAGATATGAAGTGGGTTTTATATTCTTCAATCTCTTTAGATAAGTGCTTAACTATGTCTTCCATATTCATTGTTTATTCGTATGAACAAGCTATGAGTAGCTAAACTCACAACTTGGGGTTGTGGGAACCATAAGAATCTAACTTAGAAAACTCAGATTATTTGCAATTCTTGAGTTAGGTATTTGCATGTATTAGCCATTTCTCTCTTCTTTTTGCATGTTGTCTAATAGTGGCCAACATTAGATCTTGCCTAATATCATTATCCCGATCCAGGTAATGATGAATATGAAAAGGGAATAGTTAACAAAATTCGATGATGTATTCTTGTCTAATAAACAGAACTTGTCCAAGGAAAGGTCGAATGGGACAATGGGTAATGGTTAGTTTGGCATTCTGTGGAGACTAGCCAAGTCCTATAGTGAAATTAGACCTCACAAGAGGACTGGAAGAACATAAAATATCATCCTGCATGTAATATCCTAATTGAGAGTTGTGTTATCCGGTAGATTAAGGTAGTGAATCATGTTGAACACAATTACCCAAGTTGCTCTCCAATTTGATTGTCTCTCCTTCTTATTAGTTTAGTTTAATTTTCTACAAATCATTGAAAGCCCCCCCTGCCCCCCTCTTTTTAGATAATCAATTAGTTGATGTTTGAATTGATTATTGGTGAACCAATTGCAGAGTCCCATATTCTTTGTGAGATTTGACCCTAACCTTGGTTAGATTTTTTACTCTGATGATCGCTTTGACCTTGAAATAGAGGTGTATCTTGAGCATTCATCAAATGTTACCAAGGGGGAGATAATGTAAGGACCCAAACTTTGTAAGACTTCGATGGAGATTGAAAATTTGGTTTTGGAATGTTTTAGACCAAGGTGATGCTTCATAGAAGCATTCACGGTCCGTGTGGTGCTATAAGGACTGTGTGGAGCTTCCTTGAAGTGGCTCTTTGCCTTGTGTGGGGTTTGAGGGATTAATGTGAAATTTAGCACCAAGGCATACTACATTTGGACATCACACGGTCCGTGTGAGGCCATATGGACCATGTAGTGGACCGTATGGTAGCCTTGGGCTTGAGACTCCACAGTTTTGAGCCCAAGGAAAGTGGTACGGTCCCTCTCATGGACCATTTGGTTCTTCACGGTCTATGAGGCCCTTCTATATGTGTGTTGGAGTGAAATTTTTTCTAAGTATTGAATCACCATCTCAGAATTTTGTCATGAAGAATTTCTCCTATGTGAAGAGGTATGGAGGAGTACACGAACCATATGGCTTAGTAGTACGTAGCATCTTCCATCTGGAGGTGCCTATATTGAATTTTTTCTAAGTATGGGATTACCGTTTCGGACCTTCATCGAGTGAAAATTTTCTAACTGTTGGACCACGGGCAAGTATAAGATCTGTATAGTGCCTCACAGACCGTATACCCCCTCCCTGAGACCTTAACTTCAATTTTTCTACTCATTTCATTAATGGCGTTTTCATAATCGTGGTTTATCCAAAGGGTCTTCTGTGACTTTCTATCCTAACTGTAGATTTTCAAGTGACCTATGCTTTATTTGTTTCATCCAAATTTATTCCTATACTTAGAATTATACTGAACTCTCCTTATGAACTATCTCAAAGGCTCTTGTGTAGATTAAGCTAGGGAATCAAGGAAAGACTCCTTTTTCTTCAAATTTCTTTTTGAATCTTCTTCATTAGCTAAGGTATATGAGATTGATTCTTGGTCCCTTTCTACCAAGAACACCCAAACTATTTTCGATTGATTTTCATGGAATTTTGCTTACTTTAAATATAGGTTTTGAATATTATTGTTTATTAAATTCAATTGAAGTATGGGATATGCTTATTTATTGATTTTCAGTTGATTTAAGCCCTATTATATTGAATTACATTATTATTATGAATATTTGAATATGCATTGTCCCTTTAAAGTTTGAACTAAGCTTGGGTACTCAATATCATGATTTGAATGTGGATTTTACTTATGAATTTACTTGAATTTCATATTATATTATTGATTTTAGATTGAATCTATATCACCCATTGCTATTCACATATCATTCATAGCATATGCGTTCATGAGCACTGGATTTTATGAAGATTACAAAGTGTGTTAAGTCCAATTATGTTACGTAAATGATTTTGATAAGATATTGGGCATGACAAGAATATGATCACATAAATGTCTATTGTTATTGCCTCTTTGAGAATATTGGGTGCTTGCACCATATTGTTATGTGCATGAGTTATTCCTATGCATGAGAAACATGGTTATGAACTATGATTTGGCTTTTATCCCAAGTATGAATGATTATGAGAAATGTTTGGCTTCTAAGCCTAAATGTGTACTGAAATGACTATTGCTTCATTTGAAAGCATATATATGTCTAAGTATTCTTGTGAGATGTTTTGACTTAGTATCGATGGATTGGGGGCGTCAGGACTATCACCAAGGGTCCTCTTCCTTTCCTTAAACTATGTGCCATCATAGGAATGGTAGTCATTACCAAAATGACCGAGTGGTAAGGAATGACTATACATTTATTGATATGATATGATATTAGAAATTCTTCTGAAATGACTGGGTCTCAAGGAAGGTGTCCATCCACCGAAATGACTCGGTCATAAGGTGTGATGTTGATTACTCTTGTCAAGTAATCTTATCCTACCAATGGGAGGTCTTCATCAGACTAATTTATGTTATAGCTCGCATGAGTTTGATTTATCAATTATAGTCCATTTGCACTATATATGAGCATTAGTGCATATCATACATCATTGGTTTCATGACATATTATATATTATATCTCTTTCTATATATATCTCTTTCTATAATATGTACTCTTGTCATCTAATACTGAATATAAGTTTTCTAAGTCATAAATTACACACCCGCATACTTAGTGTATTAAAATGTACTATGTATACTTATTCCTACATGATCTAACCATGTAGAGATCGAGGACTACCTTCATACACCGTATAATGGTTAGCTTGGATCTTGAGACTTGCTTGTTATGGTGAGTCCTATCTTCAAAGGACAAACCACCATTATCATCCTATGTTGCTTTTATTTATGTTATTTACTTTAAGGGTGAGCCCGGGGTATGACTTGGCCCCCGTCCTATCTTATGACTAGAGGCATTGTTAGACATCATATAAACTCTTTTGCATTTACATGCTAAGTGTTGTATTCAGAGATTATGCTTATGGATATGGATACCTATTGGTTATCGTTATGTGGATTGGCTATGAGTATTATGATATGTTTATAAGTATGATGTGAAAGATCCTAAGTCCCAAATTGCCCCCATAAAGTGAGTCATACTTACCCGCCCCTTAGTATTTATGTGCTACATGTTATGTGAATCTATGTTACTCCCTTTCGCTATGACACCCCCATATCATGAGTCGTACTTTCCTGTCCATTAGAACTATATGGTTACTATTCGTTTACGCTTCCGAATCGATGATGTGAATATGGATACTTTAAGGCTTGTTTCAGGACTCTCTTGGGTTCCCATTCAGCTTGTCACTCCTAGACCCTAGGTTTGGGTCGTGACATGATATTATATCCATGAGTTCTTCGATGAGTCATAGATCACTTTATGGCCTATAGGTGGTTTTGTAGGTGGAAGATTAGAAAACATATTGAATGCTAAGGTAATGTCATATGAAGCCACTTATGAGTTGTAAGTCAAATGGTGAATCGTAGATAAGGTCGTGCCCTGAGGATCAAAGTTTTGAAGAGTTTCAGAAAAATTAGCAGACAAAATTTGCTATGGGTCGTACATCCTAAGATGGACCATAAGAAGATCTCATAGGTCAAAGCCTATTTTTGGAAAGTAATGAGTACAAAGCCCAGGTAAGGGCAATGAGTTCACCTACGACCCATAACCTCGTCCGTAGAAGTTGATGAATCCAGTTTTCTATTCTATTTTGGACTTGAATTTTGCTTATTATAAATAGTGTTTTAGGTTTTTCTGAAGGGAGACACACGAGAGAGGACAAAAATTCTTAGGAGAGAGTACAGAAACTTGAGAACTCATATTTTGTGAGTTTTACATTGAGATTATTATATTGTGATTTCTTGTGGAGAATTTTGGATTTCTTGTTCTTTAATTCAGCATTTTAAGTGTTTAATTATATTATTCCATAACATAATTCTCTCATCTACAATGATATGCATAGCTAAATCCACAACTAGGGTTGTGAGAACCATGAAGAACTAACAAGATAAAACTAGGTAATTCGTAATTCTTGGAAAGTGTGCATGCATGTATTAATTAATTCCTTCATCTAGCATGCTTCTTAATGGTGGCCAGCGTTGGAAATCACCTAATTCTTTCTTGCTAGATCAAGGTGGTAGCGAATAGGATAAGGGAATAATTAACAAGATTCGATGTTATCCCTATCGTCTAATCAACCTAATCGGATTAAGGGGTGGTTCTACTAGAATAAAAGGTAAAAGTTAGTAATATCACACTATGGGGATGAATCAAATCACAAAGTGAAATTTGTCGCTCGCCTCAATCAGAGGGTTTGGTAAACATAACTTATCAGTTCTGCATGCTATATACTAGAAAATATTGTGATTATCAAGCTATAATAAGTTAGGAATTCATGAGGAACAGAATACCTAGTGACTCTCCCTCTCACTGAATTCATAAAACTTGCTTCTAGTTTAGGCTTACTTATTGCATTTGCAAACCTCCTCACTTTTTGGGAGATAAGTAGGTTAATTCATCTGAATTGCTCGTAATTACTCTAGGTCTAGACCATATTCCCTGTGGGTTCGACCCTAACCTTGATTATGTTATATATTTTGGCAATGGCTGCTTACACTTTCAAAGGGAGGTGTAGTATGGGCGACATCAATTTTATAACTTGAAAGCTAAGTAAAATAAAGAATATACTTGAGTTTTGTGAATGAAAGGAACCGACAAATCAAAATCAACCTACCTTGATTGAAACCTAGGAGAGAAACGTGAAAGTTAGGGGGAGAGAACCTTGAAACCCTAGCTTTTCTTTATTTGGGTCTTGATAGATGAAAGCCTTAGAAGAATTTGAGAGGTATTAGGGTCAGGAGAGAAAAGGGGTAAAATGGTTCAGTTGGCGGCTGATATGGTAAGAATAGGGTCAAATGACGTAGTATTGAGCCTAAGGTGCAGAGAAAGGCCAAATTTGTCCTTTACTAAATTTGTTAGGGCTCACCTATGATCCCGATCTATGGGTCATAGATCAGACCATGGGTCATAGGTCAAGATTTCGTCCTTGTTACACTTTTAAGTTTCTGAAACATGTCTCTGAACCCCAATCCACAAATCCTTTTACAACCCATCATTCATTCTCTGGTTCATAAAGACCCCTCATAGAACTACCCCAGACTTAGAAAAGTTTCTCATCTCTAAACCAATCTATATCAAAGTTCACGACCCATCAACACTTTTATGGTCGCTAAATCCTACGAATCAAATTCATGACCCATCAATAGTTCTATGGTCAGAAAATCATGTACACCCCACATTTCGAAAAGCATGGAACAAAAAAGACAAAAAATTCTAAACTTAGTTATATGATCCAATCTACGTCTCATGGATAGGACCATGGGTCATAAACAAGTTTTGTGGTTCAATTCTAGAAAGATGGAAAATTCTTGAGTTTTTGCGAATCATTGTACGAGCAACAAGGATGGTCGTGAATTGAACCACAGCTCATGAACTGAATAATGGAAGGGATCCTGATGAATGGAAGTTTTCTAAGTATGGAATCTACCAAAGTCCTCTCGGTGCTAAGTCATATCCCACGGAATACATAAATCATACTTAGACTGGCATGGGCTATGGCAGATGTAATTCCCTTAAGTGTCATGAACCAAACATAAGGCCTAGATGTGACACGGTGCACGAGGAACCCGAAGGGGCCCGAAGCAAGCCTCTTAGCATATCATTACATATCTTTGGTCACGGAAGCAAAATAACAACAATAAGAGATAGTAAATAGGGATAATCGGGGCTAAAGGATAACTTTCATATCATAAACAACAAGAGTCAAAGAGAGTCAAAGCTCATATCATAATATATAATATGTCTAACAACACCTCTACTACATAGATAAGAGCGGGGGCCAAGACAAGCAACCGGGCTCACTCTCATAGTTAATATGTACATAAAAGAAAGATAGTATTAGAACATAGCATGAGATCATAAATATCATCCCCAAAATAGAGGACTCACCAACAAGCTTGGGAAAAATTGTACTAGCCACGTGGAGGAGGTTGCTCAAGTGGGGCTCCGGTTTCTACAAGGCGACATCATGTAGGAATAGAGTATGCGTTAGTACTTTTGAATATACTAAGTATATAGGATACAATGCAACAAGAGCTAAGTAACATACTCGAAATGCATAAGCGTAGGTAATGAGTAGCATATAACAATATGGAATGAATGTGAGATGCTATGTAGTAAATCATGATTATATAGAACATAATACATGTGTACGGAGTGACCATTTGTCCCTCCCTAAAGTCCCGTTAGGGCGAACTGGCACCCATTGCCGATAAGGCATTTGGAGAACCAACCTATATCTATGCGCTTTCTATACATATTAATAGGGGTTCTATATTTGACATGCCTTTAAGAAGATAAACAGTGATAACAAGCCAAAAGGAAATGCATATGACTAGGTCGTTGAGGCCATGGTATTTAAAGTACGAGACATGACCACACTTTACTTTACATAGTCTACAAAGCCTCTAGATAAGAGAAAAACATTTGATAAGGGTCGGGATAGGCCTCGCCCCAACTAACTGTACAATATAAACACATAATCTCTAGACATGCAAAGCTCCAAAGTAACCTGGAGCTTAGTAAAAGCAGTTGAATGTCTTGTACTCCAACTGGGGAGATCTACTAGCACCTGTACCTGCAGCATGAAATGCAGGTCCCCTGTAAGGAACGTCAGTACGAGATAATGTACTGAGTATGTAAGGCAGGATATATTGTATATAAAGTAACAACTCAAATGAAACCATCCACTGGTGTGAGATTATGGACCACCTTTGGATATACTGTGGAATCATGTACGTTATGTTCTTTATATTACTTTACCTTTACTGTATAGTCTGTGCATAGCTGTAAAACAAATAACCTAATGATCAGTGGTATAACTGTACTGGGATCGTCCCTGGCAAGGTTTTTCCTTAACCCCTCGGGCTACCACTCATAATAAGATGTCTCCCTGGCTAGGTGATTCTTCTACCCCTCGAGATATGGGATCGTCCCTGGCTAGGTTCTTCCTTAACGCCCTTAGGCTACCACCCCTGATAGGATCATCCCTGGCTAGGTGATTCTTCCACCCCTCGGGCTACCACCTATCAATAAACAATATGCTTTACCTTTCAATTACATTTGAGATAGTTCTTTTGGTGGTCACAATATTGGAGTTGTAGGACTGTATATGTAACATGTGACATGTAGACAATTATACAAAACAATATGACAATGAGAAAGAGTATGTTACATAAATAACAAAATGCGTATGAAATGAAACAACTCGTGAACTTTATCTAGTAACAAGAACCCATGTAACTTGGTATACAAGCATGTATGCAAATGTAAAAGTGAATATGTATGGAAGCATGTGAAAATTTCAAATAATGGAGACACGATTAATAGTTGTGTCGGAGTTAGCAAGTTCCTTTATGTGCTAAGGAGAGATCTATGTTTCATTCCAAGTGATATGAAATCAAGTTACCTTACATACCTCGTTGTATGACCTTGTTACCACCTTGAGATAACCTTTCTGTAACACCCCACACCTTATAATACTAGTACTATAAAAAAATAAAACATGACATGGTTTGGTCAAGTTAGCGCTAAATTTTAGAAGTTTCTGAATCTCGTGTTAATAGGCAATATGTGAGTCTAACGCTTAAGAGGGTCGAGTGTATACATGTTTTGTGTCAAATTGAGGAGAGTACGGTCTTAAAATGAAGTGAGAGAATTGAGGTGTTTTTAGGACTTAGTAAGCAAGTAGGTGAGTCACCTACTTGCTTAGCTTAAATTTGTTAGTTAAACGGAGACGACGCTCGACGTCGAATTTGTTCAAGTTTAAATATGAATAAAGTCCGTGTTAAGGATGTAACTTTGGCCCATGTTTTAGCATCATAAAGGGACTATATGATCAGCCCAAGTAGGATATTAAAAGGGCCAAAATACATCACAAGTTCTTGGATATATTAGGCCCAACCCAAGTGAAGAAGAAAGCTGAAAATAGGCAGCCCAAGCCCAACTAGTTTGGAGCCCCAAAAGGCCCAAATGAAAAGAGAAAGGTGTTGCATCACCTACTTAGTGAAATTAGGCTGAGAATTCCTCATTAGGTCGGCCAAAATCACACCTTAAAAAGGGTCAAAGCAGCTCCTACAAAGTCATTGTTCACTTGAACTCACAAAAAAAAAAAGATTTGTCTTCGAAGTTTTCTCAAGTTTTCTTCACCTTGTAAAATAGCTAAGCAACTCTACTAGGGTTCTTGGAGAAGCCTTACAACTTGAAGTAAGTTGTAAGTAAGTTTACACATGTATTTACTATGGTTTCTCATGGAAAACAAGAAGTATATGCTGGAAAATCTGGACAGATTTTGTTTTGAAAGTTGCTGCACATTTTCCTATTGTTTTAGTGACTTCTCCTTGGTTTGTGAGCTGTATTATGAAGATAATTTGATTTTATTAACATGTCTTGAGTTATAAACATCACCATAAGGTTGCTGCCCTAATTTTGGTTTCATTTAACAAGCACGTTTTATTGTGTTATCTTAAGCGTCATGTTGATTGGAACTTGGCTGTTGTATATAACGCTATTAGCCCATGTCTTTCATGACTTCTTAAGTGATGGTATGAGAAGGTTTTAGGTTTTTTTATATGTGTAAATGTTGCCGGAATAGTTTGGTTAGATTTGGAATATGTTTGGAGTTGTCAACGTCAAAATGTAGCGAAGGAAGGTAATGTTATGTTGTCCATTTTTAAGTTATGTGTAATTGTGATGTGTTGTGCTTTGTGGGCTGTTGTAGGACTGTTATGGCATTATAATAGGTTGTACATGATGTGTACATGCTAATGTGTGTTGGAAAATACGATTAGAGGCATAGAGGTTAGAAGAATACGTTCGAGTTTATAAACACCCGCTTGCTGCCCATGTATTATTTTCTTATGTGATTGGGATGTAAAGGTGTATCTATTGGCTATTAATATTAATTTTATCACCTACTATGTTATAGATAAGTATTTGAAGGAAGGAAAGGTTATCTCGAGTTGGTAACAAGGTCATACAACGAGGTATGTAAGGTTACTTGATTTCGTATCATTTGGCATGAAACATAGACCTCCACTTAGCACATAAAGGCACTTGCTAACTCCGACACAACTATTAATCATGTCTCCATTCTTTGAAATGTTCACATGCTTCCATACATAGTCACTTTCACATTTGCATACATGTTTGTATACCAAGTTACACGGGTTCTTGTTACTAGATAAAGTTCACGAGTTGTTTCATTTCATATGCATTCTATTATTTGTGTAACATACTCTTTTTCATTATCATATTGTCTTGTATAATTGTCTACATATCATATGTTACATATATAGTCCTACAGCTCCAATATTGTGACCACCAAAAGAACCATCTCAAAGGTAATTGAAAGGTAAAGCATATTGTTTATTGATAGGTGGTATCCCGAGAGGTGGAAGAATCACCTATCCAAGGACGATCCTATCATGGGTGGTAGCCCAAGGGGGTTAAGGAAGAACCTAGCCAAGGTCGATCCCATATCCCGAGGGGTGGAAGAATCACCTAGCCAAGGAAACATCTTATTATGAGTGGTAGCCCGAGGGGTTAAGGAATAACCTAGCCAAGGACGATCCCGATACAGTTATACCACTGATGAGTTGGTCCTTTGTTTTACAGTTGTGCACAGATTATACAGTAAAGGTAAAGTAATATAAAGAACATAAAGTACATTATTCCACAGTATACCCAAAGGTGGTCCATAATCTCACACCAGTGTATGGTTTCATTTGAGTTGTTACTTTATATACAGTATATTCTACCTTACATACTCAATACATTATCTCGTACTGACGTCCCTTACGGGGGACCTGCATTTCATGCTACAGATACAGGTGCTAGTAGATCTCCCCAGTAGGAGTACAGGACATTCAGCTGTTGTTACTAAGCTCTAGGTTGCTTCGGAGCTTTGCATGTCTAGAGCTTATGCGTTTATATCGTATAGTTAGTTGGGGCGGGGCCTGTCCCGACCCTTATCAGATGTTTTTATCTTATCTAGAAGCTTTGTAGACTATGTAAAGTGTGGTCATGTCTTGTACTTTAAATACTGTGGCCCCAATGACCTAGTCATATGCATTTCCTTTTGGCTTGCTATCACCGTTTATCTTCTTAAAGGCATGTCAAATGCAAAAAACCCTTATGTATAGGAAGCGCATAGATACAGGTTGGTTCTCCTGGGCCTTATCGGCAATGGGTGCTAGTCCGCCCTAACGGGACATGGGCGTGACAAAAGTGGTATCAGAGAGGGTCGTCCTAGGGAGTCTACAAAGTTGTGTCTATGTAGAATATTGTTTATCAATATGTTGTGCACCATATTTATAAGTAGGAGGCTACGTGGCATTTAGGAGTTGTTACTTTCTTTCCATTCTTTAGATCGTGCTATAAAGTCAAGTGTAATAGGTGCATTATGTCTAATTCCTAAATTGTTTTTTACAGCAAGTACTCAAGAAACATGGCAGAATAAAGGTAAAAGGAAGGGAAAAGAAGTAGTGGTTGGTATACCCAGCCGGGTGAGACAACAAGATGAGGTTCGAGAGCAGTCTTTGTCACAGACATCTCCAACTCCTCCAGTTCCTAATGAACCCGAGAGTAGTGAAATCTTCCAGAGCCACCTATTGATGCAACCATACAGGATCTGAGAAATGCATCCAACTATTGACCCGTATAGTTGCTGGTAAAGGTCAAAGGTAGGAAGGTCCAGTTATGGGTACAGGAGGTACAAATAGGGCAGCTGGCACAAGGATACATGATTTTCTTAATTTGGACCCTCCAACCTTCACTGGGTCAGATCCTAATGAAGACCCCTAGGACTTTATTGAACAAATTTAGCGTACTTCAGATGTTATGCAGGTCAGTGGTACAAAAGTAGTTGAGTTAGTAACATATAGGCTGAAGGGTGTGGCTATATTATGGTATGAAGCTTGGAAGCAATCTAAGGGTATAGATGCACCTCCAATTACTTGGAAAGAGTTTAGAGAGACATTTCTTGAGCATTACTTGCCATTAGAGATCCGAGAGTCCTGTGCAGATCAGTTCCTGAACCTCCACCAGGGAAATATGACTGTGAGGGAGTATAGCCTTCAATTTAATTCCCTGGAAAGGTATGCTTCTAATGTGATTGCTACAATGGCAGATAGAGTTCATCGATATGTAGATAGGTTAGATACGTATTTGGTCGAAGACTGCACCATTGCTTCTTTGAACAAAGATATGGACATAGCAAGAATGCAGGCTTTCGCATAGAAATTGGAGGATCAGAGACATAGGAGGAGGACACAAGAGTTGGAGAGGGAGCAGGCCAAAAGAGCCAAATCTACAGGGAAGTTTATATTACCCCAAAGTGAGCTTAGGCCTCGATTTTCTAATAGACCACCTAGGCCATCATCCTCCTACACTGCAGCCAGTGCTCCACCACAACTTCAAGGGTTTAAAAGTAATCAGTTTGGTCAACGAGCTGAATAGCAAGGTGCCCGGACAATGGGTTATTCGGCAGGCCAATCAATCACTCCAAGGAAGCCTTGTAATCAGTGTGGAAGGAGTCATCCGAGTATATGTCGTGTTGGGAAAAATGTTTACTATTGGTGTGGTATATCGGGGCACATAATGAGGGATTGCCCGAGGAGACGTATGGGTGGTATGGCACAACCTACTAGGTTAGCTGTTGCATCATTATCATTAGTTCCTCCAGCAGGTAGGGGTCAGCAAGAACCTACGGGTCATGGTAAAGGTGTTAGAGGGGCATCTAGCTCTAGCGGGGTTCAGAATCGTACTTATGCATTGGGAAGTCGACAGAATTTGAAAGCTTCACCTGATGTGGTCACAGGTACATTGTCCATCTTTTTACATAATCTATATGCATTAATTGACCTTGGTTCTACACTATCATATATCACTCCATTAGTTGTTGGGAAGCTTAAGAGGATAGCCAAATTATTGAACAAACCATTTGAAGTGTCTACACCAAACGGTGAATCTATTATGACTAGAAGGGTTTATGAAGATTGTGTAGTAACTGTTTGTGATCGTGACACATTAGCTGACCTAATTGAGCTAGAAATGGTGGAGTTTGATGTTACTATGGGTATGGATTGGCTAGCTTCTTGTTATGCCATTGTCGATTGCCGAACTAAGAGAGTATACTTCCACATTCCAAATGATGCAGTCCTTGAATGGGAAGGCAATGTTGGGAACCAAAGGGGAAGTTTATCTCTTACTTTAAGGCTAGAAACATGATATCTAAGGGGTATATATGTCATTTAGTTAGAGTAAGGGATATGGAGGCAGAATCGCCAACTCTTCAGTCAGTTCTAGTAGTGAATGAATTTGTTGATGTGTTCCTTGAAGAACTCCCAAGCTTACCTCCTGAACGAGAAATAGATTTTCGTATTGACTTATTTCTAGGCACTCAACCTATTTCTATCCCTCCATATAGAATGGCCCCGGCAGAATATCGTGAATTAAAAGAACAGTTAAAAGATTTATTGGATAAGGGTTTTATAAGATCGAGTGTGTCCCACTGGGGTGTACCAGTGTTATTTGTACGTAAAAAGGATGGCACTTTGAGAATATGTATCGACTATTGAAAATTTAATAAGGTGACAATTAAGAATAAATATTCCCTCCCCAGGATTGATGACTTATTTGATTAGTTACATGGTGTCAAATGCTTTTCAAAAATCGATTTGAGATCAGGTTATCACCAAGTGAGGGTGAAGGAGCAAGATATACCCAAGACAGCTTTTAGAACATGCTATGGTTACTTTGAATTTCTTGTTACGTCATTTGAGCTAACGAATGCACCAATCATTTTTATGGATCTGATGAACAGGGTATTCAAGACATTCTTGGATGTGTTCGTGATGGTATTTATAGATGACATTTTGGTATATTCAAGATCAGAAGAGGACCACGCAAATCACTTGCGACAGGTGCTATAGGTTCTTCGTGATCGATAGTTGTATGCCAAATTTTCTAAATGTGAATTTTGGTTAAAGTCAGTGGAATTCTAGGATCATATTGTGTCTGATGAGGGAATAAGGGTTGATTCACAAAAGATAGAAGCTGTGAAGGATTGGCCAAGACCAACAACACCCACGGAAGTCCGGAGCTTCCTAGGCTTGGCAGGCTATTACAGGAGATTTATTGAAGGTTTTTCTTCTATTTCTGCACCTCTAACAAAGCTGACACATAAGGAATCAAGTTCCAATGGAATGATGCGTGTGAAAGAAGCTTCCAGGAGCTGAAAAATAAGCTAACTTTTGCACCTGTGCTAGTACTTCCAGAAGGTACTAAGGGGTATGCAGTATATTGTGATGCATTAGGAGTGGGCTTAGGGTGTGTACTGACAGAGAATGGTAGGGTAATTGCTTATGCATCAAGGCAACTATGACCACATGAGAAAAACTATCCAACACATGATCTTGAGCTGGCAGTGGTTGTGTTTGCTCTTAAAATATGGCGCCACTATTTGTACGGGGTACATATTGATATATATACTGATCATAAGAGTCTGCAGTATATCTTTAAGTAGAAGGACCTAAACTTAAGACAGCGAAGATGGCTAGAACTAATAAAGGATCACGACGTTGATATACTGTACCATCCAGGGAAAGCAAATGTGGTAGCTGATGCTCTGAGTCAAAAGGCAATCATGAATACTAGTGATCAAGCCGTGATTAGTCAAGGATTGACTAAAGATCTACATCAATTAGCTAGTTTGGGAGTTGGCCTTCTCGAAACTCCAAAGGAATGGTTTATTGTACATAATACTGCGGAGTCTTCTTTGGTAATAAAGGTGAAAGAAAAACAGTTTGAGGATCCTGTTCTACAACAGCTTAAGGAAAAGGTGAGTCAAGGTACAATAAAAGGCTTTGACCTTGCACAACTAGATAGCTTAACCAAGTTTAAATCTTTACTTATACAAACATTTGACAACACATTAAATATTCAATCATATGCACTTATTAGTGTCCCAATTCTGCATGTTGGACATCCTCTTTAGCTTCAAATAAGTGAGGATATTTTGATTTCGTCGCGTCCTCGGCCTCCAACGTTATTTCTTCCGCTTGTTAGCTCCTCCAAAGTACTTTAACTGAAGCTATTTCTTTATTCTTTAGTTTCTTAACTTGACGATCTAGAATAGCAATAGGTACCTCTTCATAGGTGAGATGTTCTGTAACCTGCATACCCTCAATAGGAGTGATACGGATGGGTCACCTATGCATTTTCGAAGCATTGAGACATGAAAAACTGGATGAACTATTGAGAGCTCTTGGGGTAGCTCTAGTTCATATGCAACCTTCCCGAACCTCTTAATAATCTGATATGGCCCTATGTAACATGGGCTCAATTTTCCTTTCTTACCAAATCTCATAACCCCTTTCATTGGAGACACCTTTAAAAATACCCAATCACCTACTGAAAATTCCAGTCCTCTTCTCCTGGCATTCACATATGATTTGTGACGACTTTGGACTGTTTCTAGTTGCTGCTGTATCACCTTAACTTTTTCCATGGCTTGTTGTACTAGATTTAGCCCAAGTAAGGTGGCTTCACCCACTTCAAACCATCCAATTGGCGATCTACATTTCCTTGCATACAAATCTTCATAGGGTGCCATATTGATACTCGTGTGGTAGCTATTGTTATAAGCAAACTCAATAAGTGGTAAATTGTCCACCAACTACCTTTAAAGTTCAACGTACAAGCTCGCAACATATCTTCAAGTATCTGAATGGTGCGTTCTGCTTGACCGTCTATTTGGGGGTGGAATGTTGTGCTCAAATTCACTTGTGTCCCTAAACTCCTTTGGAAGGACTGCCAAAACTTTGTAGTGAATTGAGCTCCTCGATCAGATATAATGGAGATTAGGACTCCATGTAGCCTGACTATCTCTTTGAGGTAAAGCTTGGCATACTCTTCAGCTGTATAATCACCCTGACTGGCAAGAAGTGTGCCGACTTTGTTAGTCTGTCAACTATTACCCATATGGACTCAAACTTATGAGATGAGCAAGGCAAACCTGTAACAAAATCCATATTGATCATATCTCACTTCCATGTTGAATGCTCTATACATTGCATATAACCTCCTGGCTTTTGGTGTTCTACTTTCACTTGTTGGCAATTTGGACATTGAGCCACAAATTCAGCAAGGTCCTTTTTCATGCCTCCCCACCAAAACATTCCCTTCAGGTCATGGTACATCTTAGTTGATCCTGGATGGATGGAATACCGGGAATGATGGGCTTCTTCCATTATTCTCTTTCTTAACCTATTAATATCAGACACACAAAATCTATCTTGGCAGTAAAGTACCCCATTTTGTGCAAGGTCAAGCCTTTTATTGTACCCTAATTCACCTTTTCCTCAAGCTGTCGTACAACAGGATCCTTGAACTATTTTTCTTTCACCTCTATTACCAATGAAGACTCCGCAACTTTTTACACAATAACCCCTTCCTTGGGAGTTTCGAGAAGGCGAACCCCCAAATTGTCTAACTGATGAAGATCCTTAGCTATTCTTTGACTTCCCATAGCTTTATCACCAGTATTCATGATTACCTTATGACTCAAAGCATCATCTACCACATTTGCTTTCCCCCGATGGTATAGTATATCAACATCGTAATTCTTTATTAGTTCTAGCCATCTTCGCTGTCTTAAGTTTAGGTCCTTCTACTTAAAGATATACTGCAGGCTCTTATGATTAGTATATATGTCAACGTGTACCCCATACAAATAGTGGTGCCAAATTTTCAGAGCAAACACAACCGCTGCCAGCTCAAGATCATGTGTTGGGTAGTTTTTCTCATGTGGTTGTAGTTGCCTGTATGCATAAGCAATTACCCTACCATTTTCTGTCTGTACACACCCTAATCCCACTCTTGATGCATCATAATATATTATATACCCCTCAGTACCTTCTGGAAGTACTAGCACAGGTGCAAAAGTTAGCTTATTTTTCAGCTCCTGGAAGCTTCTTTCACACGCATCATTCCATTGGAACTTGGTTGCCTTATGTTTTAGCTTTGTTATGGGTGCAGAAATAGAAGAAAAGTTTATAACAAACCTCCTGTAATAGACTGCCAAGCCTAGGAATCTCCGAACTTCTGTGGGTGTTGTTGATCTTGGCCAATCTTTCACAGCTTCTATCTTTAGTGAATCAACCCTTCTTACCTCATCAGACACAATATGACCCAAAAATGCTACTGATTTTAGCCAAAATTTATATTTGGAAAACTTGGCATACAACTATCGATCACGAAGAACCTGTGACACCTGTTGCAAGTGATCTGCGTGGTCCTCTTCTGATCTTGAATATACTAAAATGTCATCTATAAACACTATCACAAACACATCCAAGAATGGCTTAAATTTCCTGTTCATCAGATCCATAAAAATAGCTGGTGCATTCATTAACCCAAATGACATAACAAGAAATTCAAAGTGACCATAGCGTGTTCTGAAAGTTGTGTTGGGTATATCTTTCACCTTCACCCTCACTTGGTGATAACTAGATCTCAAATCAATTTTTGAAAAGCATTTGGCACCCTATAACTGATCAAACAAATCATCAATCCTAGGGAGGGGGTATTTATTCTTAATTGTCACCCTATTCAACTGTCGATAGTCAATACACATTCTCAAAGTACCATCCTTTTTACGTATAAATAACACTGGTGCACTCCAGGGGGAACACTAGGTCTTATAAAACCCTTATCCAATAAATCTTTTAACTGTTTTTTTAATTCACGCAATTCTGCCGAGACCATTATGTATGGAGGGATAGAAATAGATCGAGTGCCTGGAAGTAAGTCAATACCATAGTCTTTTTCTCATTCAGGAGGTAAGCCTAGGAGTTCTTCAGGGAACACATCCACAAATTCATTCACTACTAGAACTGACTGAAGAGTTGGTGATTCTGCCTCCATATCCTTCACCCTAACTAGATGACATATATACCCCTTGGATACTGTCTTTCTTGCATTAAAATAAGAGATAAACTTACCCTTTGGAACCCCAACATTTCCTTCCCATTCAATAGTTGCCTCATTTGGAAAGTGGAAGTACACTTTCTTAGTTCGGCAATCCATGGTGGCATAACAAGAAGCTAACCAATCCATACCCATTATAATATCAAATTCCACCATTTCTAACTCAATTAGGTCAGCTAATGTGTCACGGCCAAAAACAGTTATTACACAGTCATAATAAACCCTTCTAGCCATAATAGATTCACCGGTTGGTGTAGACACTTCGAATGGTTTGTTCAATAATTTGGCTCTTCTCTTAAGCTTCCCAGCAACTAGTGGAGTGATGTATGATAGTGTAGAACTAGGGTCAACTAATGCATATAGATTATGTAAAAAGATGGACAATGTACCTGTGACCACATCAGGTGAAGCTTCCAAATTCTGCCAACTTCCCAATGCATAAGTACGATTCTGAACCCCGCTAGAGCTAGCTGCCCCTCTAACACCTCTATCACGACCCAAAGGTTCTTGCTGATCCCTAACTGCTGGAGGAACTGATGATGATGATGCAACAGCTGATCCCTTAGATTGTTCCATGCCACTCACACGTCTCCTTAGGCAATCTCTTATCATGTGCCCTGGCATACCACACCAATAACAGACATTTGTCCCAACATGACATATACCCGGATGACTCCTTCCACACTATTTACAAGGTTTCCTAGGTGTCATTTGTTGTCCTGCTGAATATCCTATTATCCGTGTACCTTGTCCCTCACCTCGTTGACCAAACTGATTACTTCTAGACCCTTAAAGTTGTGGTGGAGCACTGCCTGTAGAGTAGGAGGATGATGGCCTAGGTGGTCTACTAGAAACCCGAGGCCTAAGCTCACCTTGGGTGGTGTAAACTGCCATGTACATCTAGCTCTCTTGGCCTACCCCCTTTCCAACTCTTGTGTCCTTCTTCTTTGCCTCTGATCCTCTAATTTTTGTGCAAAATCATGCATTCTCGCTATCTCCATATCTTTGTTCAAGGAAGCAATAGTGCAGTCTCTGACCAGGTACGTATCCAACCTGTCTACATATCGATGAACTTTGACCAGATACGTATCCAACCTATGAGGCTATACTCCCCACACTCATATTTCCTTGGTGAAGATTTAGGAACTAATCTGCACGGGCCTCTTGGATCTCTAATGGCAAATAATGGTCAAGAAATGCCTCTTTGAACTCTGGTCAGGTAGTTGGAGGTGCATCTACACTCTTAGATCGCTTCCAAGCTTCATACCACAATATAGCCACACCCTTCAATCTATATGTCGCTAAGTCGACAGCTTTTGTACCACCCACATGTATAACATCTAAAGTATGCTGAATTTGATCAATAAAGTCCTGGGGGTCTTCATTAGGATCTGACCCAGTGAAGGTTTGGGGGTCCAAATTAAGAAAATCACATATCCTGGTACCAAATGCCCTATTTGTACCACCTGTACCTATAACTAGACCTTTCTGCCTTTGACCTTAGCCAGCAACTATACGGGTCAATAGTTGCACCGCATTTCTCAAATCCTCCACGGTAGTATCAATAGGTGGCTCTGGGGTAATTTCACTACTCTCGGGTTCATTAGGAACTGGAGGAGTTGGAGATGTCTGTGATAAAGACTCCTCTTGAACCTCGTCTTATTGTCTCACCTGGCTGGGTATACCAACCACCACTTCTACTCCCTTCCCTTGACCTTTGTTCTGCCTTGTTTCTGGCATAATTGCTGTACAAAACAATTTAGGGATTAGACATATGCACCTATTACACTTGACTTTATAGCATGATCTAAAGAATGGAAATAAAGTAACAACTCCTAAATGCCACATAGCCTCGTGCTTATAAATGTGGTGCACAACATATCGATAAACAAGATTCTACATAGACATGGCTTTGTAGACTCCCTAGGATAACCTGCTCTAATACTACTGCTGTCAAGCCCCAAAGTCCCGTTAGGGCGGACTGGCAACCGTTGTCGATAAGGCATTGGGAGAACCAACTTGTATCTATGTGCTTTCTATACATATTATAAGGGATTCTATGTTTGACATGCCTTTAAGAAGATAAACAGTGATAACAAGCCAAAAGGAAATGTATATGCCTGGGCCATTGAGGCCATGGTATTTAAAGTACGATACATGACCACACTTTACTTTACATAGTCTACAAAGCCTCTAGATAAGAGAAAAATATCTGATAAGGGTCAGGAGAGGCCCCGTCCCAACTAACTGTACAATATAAACACATAAGCTCTAGACATGCAAAGCTTCGAAGCAACTTGGAGCTTAGTAACAGCAGCTGAATGTCCTGTAGTCCAACTGGGGAGATCTACTAGCACCTGTACCTACAACATGAAATGTAGGTCCTCGTAAGGGACGTCAATACGAGATAATATACTGAGTATGTAAGGCAGGATGTACTGTATATAAAATAACAACTCAAATGAAACCATGTACTAGTGTGAGATCGACCACCTTTGGATATACTGTGGAATCATGTACGTTATGTTCTTTATATTACTTTACCTTTAATTTATAATCTATGCACAACTGTTAAACAAATGACCAACTGATCAGTGGTATAACTGTATCGGGATCGTCCCTAGCTAGCTTATTCCTTAAATCCTCGGGCTACCACCCTTAATAAGATGTTTCTCTGACTAGGTGATTCTTCCACCCCTCGGGATATGGGATCATCCCTGGATAGGTTCTTTCTTAACCCCCTTGGGCTACCACCCATGATAGGATCATCCCTGGCTACGTGATTCTTCCACCTCTTGGGCTACCACCTATCAATAAACAATATGCTTTACCTTTCAATTTCCTTTGAGATGGTTCTTTTGGTGGTCATAATATTGGAGCTGTAGGACTATATATGTAACATGTCACATGTAGACAATTATACAAGAAAATATGAAAATGAAAATGAGTACATTGCACAAACAATAAAATGCGTATGAAATGAAACAACTCGTGAACTTTATCTAGTAACAAGAACACATGTAACTTGGTATACCAGCATGTATGCAAATGTGAAAGTGACTATGTATGGAAGCATGTGAACATGTCAAAGAATGGAGACACAATTAATAGTTGTGTCAGAGTTTTCAAGTGCCTTTATGTGCTAAGGAGAGATCTATGTTTCAAGCCAAGTGATACGAAATCAAGTAACCTTACATACCTCATTGTATGACCTTTTTACCACCTCGAGATAACCTTTCCTTCCTCCAAATACTTATCTACAACATAGTAGGTGATAAAACTAGAATTAATAGCCAATAGATACACCTTGGCAGCCTAATCACATAAGAAAACAATACATGGGCAGCAAGTGGGTGTTTATAAACTCGAGCGTATTCTTTTAACCTTTTCGCCCCTAATCGTATTTTTTTAATACACATTAGAATGTACACATCATGTACAATCTATTTTAATTCCACACAATCTTACCAAAGCTCAGAAAGAACAACACATCATAATTCCACACAACCTAAAAATGGATAGCATAACGTTACCTTCCTTCGCTACATTTCGACGTTAACAACTCCAAACCTATTCCAACTCTAACCAAACTGTTCCAGCAACATTTACACATGTAAATAGACCTAAAACAGTCTTATAACATCACTGAAGAAGTCATGAAGGATGTGGGCTGATAGCCTTATATACAAAAGCCCGCAAGTTCCAATCAACATGATGCTTAAGATAACACAATAAAACGCGCTTGTTAAATGAAACCAAAATCAGGGAAGCAACCTTAGGGTGATGTTTATACCTCAAACCATGTTAAGAAAATCAAATTCTCTTCATAATATAGACCACTAACCATAGAGAAGTCACTAAAACAATAGGAAAATGTGCAGCAACTTTCTAAAAAGAATCTGTCCAGATTTTCCAGCACAAACATACTAGCATATGCTTCTTGTTTTTCATAAGAAACCATACTAAATACATGTGTAAACTTACTTACCACTTACTTCAAGGTATGGGGCTTCTCCAAGAACCCTAGGAGAGTTGTTTATCTGCTTTACAAGGTGAAGAAAAGTTGAGAGAACTTTGAAGACAAATCTGTTTTTGTTTTTTGTGAGTTCAAGTAAACAATGACTTTGTCGGAGATGCTTTGACCCTTTTTCAAGGTGTAATTTTGGCCGATCTAATGAGGCATTTTCAGCCTTTTTTCACCAAGTAGGTGATGCAGCTCCTTTCCCCTTTTATTTGGGCCTTTTGGGGCTCCAAATTGGTTAGAATTGGCTGCCTATTTTCAGCTTTCTTCTTCACTTGGGTTGGGTCTAAAATATCCTAGAACCTGTGATGTCTTTGGGCCCTTTTAATAACCTCCTTGGGCTGATCATATAGTCCCTTTATGATGCCAAAACATGGGCCAAAGTTACCCCCTTAACACGGACTTTATTCATAATCGAACTTGAACAAATTCGACATCGAGCCTCCTCTCTGTTTAACTAACAAATTTAAGCTAAGCAAGTAGGTGACTCACCTACTTTCTTACTAAGTCCTACAAGCACCTCAATTCTCTCACTTCATTTTAAGGCCGTAATCTCCTCAATTCGACACAACATGTATACACTCGACCCTCTTAAGCGTTAGATGCACATATAGCACATTAACATGAGATTCAAGCACTTTTAAAATTTAGCGCTAATTTGACCAAACCATGTCATGTTTCATTTTTTATAGTACTAGTATTGTAGGGTGTGGGGTGTTACACCATTATAGTGAATATCCAAGGCCTACCACCTCCTTGATGAGGCAATTGAGGTACAAACACCTTAATTGGTTGAGAGATACAACCCCCCAACATGATTATCAAGGTACAAATCTCCCAACATGGTTGTACAAGCCTACCAACTCCCGAGCGAGGCGATTGAGGTACAAATCCCTCAACATGGTTAGCCGAGCCTACAACCTCCCAAGTGAGGCTTGGTCATTTCCACACATTATAGAGATAATATCATATACATACATTCCTTTCATCATCATATAGTCATTTAACTCATAAGACATGCATTGGACCTTCAATTCCTCAAGAAATCATAATCGGACATTTCACAAACACTTGGCGGGTGTGTAGTACTAGTGTAACACCATGCAATTCAAGAGTGGAGTCATGCTAGAAAATTAAGTGTAAAATCATAAATAGATACTTGGTAATACCCTCAAACAATATACATCAAAATCCTACATCAAATCTCACAATAGATCATAGATTCATAGCTCAAAACATGCTAAAACAATTACAATTTCATTAACCCCAACATAGTGTGCAGTGAAATTCATAATAAGTAAGATCCATAAGTAAATCTACTTACATGCAATATTAGGAAAAAAGGAATCTTGGGCGTCAGGGGCGAAAGGAAACCCTGAAAGAAAACTACATACCTATGCTTTGGAGAATAGCTTAATGAAGATTGGAGATAGAGACTTGAACCTTGAATGAGAACCTTAAGATACGGATGAGTTTGGAGACTTGAATTTATGAGTAAAATATTTGTCTAAGTGTTTGACTGAGTATTGGAGAATGTCTTGTGTGATATGAGGGTGAAATATGGTTAATTCTAAGTATTTTTACACATGGGAACACTTAGGCCCATGATCCAAAAGTTTTGGATGGAACAAGAAAAACAGCACACAAAATGAACTGAGGCGTGCCATGGGCGCGAAAACCTCACTGGAAAGTGAATTTTGGGAAAATTAAATTGTGATTCGTTTTGCTCTAAAATTGGGGTTAAATGGTTTTCCTAATAAATTTGACCCCTTTATCATTAATATTAAGTCAAATTTTCGATATCATGCACGAATTTTGAGATATATGAAAATTACGTTTCCAAGCACTTCCGAGGCACATTTTCGGGCACTTTATGAGGTCGTTTCAATATCTCCCCCTTGGGAATATTCATCCTCGAATGTCTAAGAAACGTATATGAGAGACGTAAACATGACAATGTCAGCCTACTTAAGGATGCTAGAATGCACTTAAATATCTTTTCAAAAATCTCAACACAAGTATAAAATCATCATGAACTTGTCAATTTAAACATAAATATATGCAATGAAATGAGGGCTGAACTTAAGACTTGAGATCATATAGAGGACTTAGATTAATACCTTACACTTAAGTGGAGTGGAAAAGGTAAGGATATAACTTTTGCATGTCCACTTCGGCCTCCCAAGTAGCACTTTCAACTTGTTGATTCCTCCAAAGGACCTTAACGGAAACCACATTCTTGTTCCTCAACCTCTTTACTTGTGTATCCAAAATCTGAACGGAAACCTCTTCATAGGTATATTTTCTTCAACAACACCCACAACGTTAAGTGGCACAATAGCATTAGGGTCTCCCACACATTTCCTCAACATGGATACATGGAAGACCGGATGAACCAAATCCATTTCACTAGACAATTCCAACTCATATGCTACCTTGCCAATCCTCCACATTACCCTATAAGGACCCACATATCTCGGACTCAACTTTCCCTTCTTACCAAAATAAACCACACCCTTCATGGGTGACACCTTTAAAAAAACCCAATCACCAACTTTGAATTCAAGATCCCTTCTCCTCACATCGGCATAGGACCTTTGGCAACTTTGGGCCGTCTTCAACCTTTCTCTAATCATGCTAACCTTGTCAAGAGCCTCCAATTAGATCTGGTCCCAACAAAGCCACCTCTCCAAACTTAAACCAGCCAACCGGTGATCTACAATGTCTACCATAGAGAGCTTCAAAAGGAGCCACACCAATGCTAAAATGATAACTATTGTTATAGGCAAACTCAATCAATGGAAGATGATCATCCCAACTACCCTTAAGATCCAATACACAAGTCCAAAGTACATCCTCAAGTGTTTGGATGGTTCTTTCGGCTTGGCTATCAGTTTGATGGTGAAAGGTGGTACTAAGTTTAACTTTTGTACCAAGACCCTTGGGAAGGACCTCCAAAAATATGAAGTAAATTGAGCACCACGATCCGATATAATGGACAAGGGCAACCAATGTAGTCTCACCAACTCATGAATGTACAATTTAGCATAATATTCAACCGCATATGTAGTCTCAACCGATAGAAAATGAGCTGACTTTGTCATCCTATCAACCACAACCCAAATGGAATCAAAACCCTTTCTAGTCTTGGGCAACCCAACCATAAAATCCATATTAATATCCTCCTACTTCCAAGTAGGAATCTCTATGTCTTGTGCTAGGTCACTCGATCTTTGGTCCTCGGCTTTGACTTGTTGACAACTATGAGAACCGAAAACAAATTTGGCAATGTCCCTCTTCATGCCTTCCCAGCAATACACATCTCTCAAATCCCTACATATTTTGGTAGAACTGGGATGACTAGAATAGGAGGAGTTATGAGCCTCATCAAGAATCTTTTCTATCAAGCCATCAACACAAGGTATACACAACCTACCTTGGTACCTAAGGGCACCATCTCCCCCTTAGGAGAAAACCTCCATCTTGCCATCTTTTACCAATGTCTTCAATTCTAGCAAGGAGGGATCAAGATCTTGCTTTTCTTTCACCTTATCAACTAAGGAATACTTTGAACCATCCACAACCACAATGCCACCACTATCCACCTCTTCCAACCTAACACCCAATCTAGCCAACCAATGTACCTCTGTAGCCACCTCTTTATCACCACCATCAACATGAGCTAGGCTACCCATAAACACCCTACTCAAAGCATCCGCCATAATATTAATCTTACAGGGATGATAATGCACACTTATATCATAATTCTTAAGAAGTTCTGACCACATTTTTTGCCTCAAGTTGAGATCTTTTTGAGTGAAGACAGATTGGAGACTCTTATAATTGGTGAACACATCAACATGAACCCTATACAAGTAATGTCGCCAAATCTTTAATACAAATACCACGGTGGCTAGTTAAAGATAATGAGTAGGATAGTCCTTTTCATGCACTTTGAGTTGTCTAGAAGCATAGGCTATGACCGTAGCATTTTGCATCAAAACACAACCCAAAACCTTCTAGCCCTTCCGGTAGTGACAATATAGGAGTAGACACAAACCTATCTTTCAATGTTTGGAAACTCCTTTCACACTCCTCAGTCACACAAATTAGGCTTTTTTGAGTCAACTTGGTCATAGGAGAAGCAATAAAAAAGAACGAATTCACAAACCTCTGATAGTAACTCGCTAAGCCCAAGAAGCTCCTAATATTCGATAGGGTAAATGGTCTAGGCCAAATTCTAATCACTTTCACCTTTTTAGTATCTACCTTAATACCATCTCCCGACACCACATGACCTAGGAAGGCAACCTCTTTTAACCAAAATTCACATTTTTCATACTTGGCGTACAACTTCTCTTTCCTCAATCTTTGTAGCACCACCATCAAATGACCCCTATGCTCCTCCTCACTATACGAATAGATCAAAATATCCTTAATGAAGACTATAAGAAAGGAATCAAGGTAGTGTTTGAAGGCCCTATTCATAAGATCCATGAAGATAGCCGGTGCGTTGGTCAACCCAAAGGACATCACAACAAACTCATAATTCCTATACCTATTCCGGAAGGCCATCTTAGAAATATCACACTCCCTCACCTTGCTTGATGATACCTAGACCGAAGATCAATCTTAGAGAAATAGCTAGCCCCTTGAAGTTGGTCAAACAAATCATCAATTCTTGGAAGAGGATACCTATTCTTGATAGTGACCCTGTTGAGTTGCAGGTAGTCAATACACATTCTAAGAGACCCATCCTTCCTCTTCACAAACAATATCGGTGCACCCCAAGGTAATTGGCTAGGACTAACAAAACCCTTCTCCAATAAGTCCCTCAATTGCTCCTTCAACTCCTATCCATCGGGGCCATATGGTAAGGGGGAATAGAGATGGTTTGAGTATCGGGGAGGAGGTCTATACCAAAATCTATTTCCCTTTCGGGTGGATCACCAGGATCATTTTGAAAGACATCAACAAACTCATTTACAATCGGAACCAACTCTATAGGAAGGACTTTGGGCTCCATATCCCTAACCTTCACAAGATGATAAAGACACCTCTTAGAGATCAACTTACGGGCTTTAATGCAAAAGATGAACCTACCTTGACCACCACATCATGACTCTCTCCCACTCAAGGATGGGTTCATTTGGGAATTGGCATTTCACCCTATGGGTTCTACAATCAATATAGGCATAATATGCATTCAACCAATCCATCCCAAGAATGACATCAAAATCAACCATGTCCAACTCAACAAGATCACAAAGAAATATTTTACGCAAGATGCAAATGGGATAATTTCTATAGACTTTTCTAGCAACAATACATGCACTAACAGGGCTAGAAAACTTATAAGACTCATACAACAATTCGGACTCAACATGGAACTTTTTGGCAACAAAAGGGGTAACAAAAGAAAGAGTGTCTCCTAGAAAATAAATGCTTACACATCAAAATCAAAGAATTTTAACATGCCAGTGATGATATTGGACACCTCATCAACCCCTTGCCTCCCATACAAAGCATAAAACTGACTGTGCCTTGGGACACCATCTTGTCGGCCATCTCTCCCAAAAGGAACCGCATTAGCACCTTGTGGACGAACCTCCTTACCCTTGTTGCGATTTTGAGGGCAATCCATCACCTTATGCCCAACATCCCCATAACCATAACAAGAATTAGTATCCCTCAAGCATGGGCCACTATGACCCCTAACATATTATGGGCACCCACCATTGGGAACCACACCCCCAAAACCTTGAGCCCTTAGAACATCACTGGAAACACTCTTATTAAATGCATAAGAAGACCCTTGGCTTTGATGGAATCATCTACCCCTTCTACTTTGGAATTTTCCATCAAAACGGGCCCTCTTGGCCTCATGACCCGTTCTCTTCCTCAACTTCTCCTCCTTCATTTGTTTGGCATAGTTCATCAAACAGGACAAATCCATGTCACTAATCATCACAGCGGACTGGCATTCCTTACTCACCAAGTAAGCCAATCCCATCACAAACTTGTTCACTCTGGACCTTGAGTTGGCAACCAAGTGTAGGGCATAATCTGGGAGTTGGTTGAACTTGAGGGCATACTTCCTCACACTCAAAGATCCTTTTTCCAAGTTCATAAATTCAACTAATTTGGCTTCCCTATGCTCAAGAGGGAAGAACCGATTAAGAAAGGCCGCCTTGAACTTCTCCCATATAACCACATTATTGACCCCTTCTCCTACTTCTATTGATTGTATTATATTTGTGCTACCCCTTTGAGTTGGTAGGCCGTTAACTCTACTTTATCTACCGACCTCACACCGATGATAGCCAATACCTTGTAGATCTCATTAATGAACTCTTGAGGGTCGTCATATACCTTAGACCCATAGAATTATGAGGGATTCATCCTTATGAAGTTTCATAACCCAAGCCTAGGGCCTAGGTGTGACATGGCAAATGGGGAACCCGAAGGGACCTCAACCAAGCCTCTCAACTTATCATTACACATCATTGGTTGCGAAAGCATGTAAAAGACATAAAACAAGCTTAAGAGACAAAGGGGCTAAGGGTTAGCTTGCCAAAACATCAACATGAAAAAATAAGGAGTCATAGCTCATATCATCAATACACAACTTCTCCAACAAACACCTCTAATTACATAGATAAAACTGGGGCCAAGACAAAATAACTGGGCTCACCCTCATGATCAAAGTAGAATACAAAATAGAATGTCTCAATACAAAGAAAGAGGAAAGCATAAACCAAGGTCCCCGAAATAGAAGACTCACCAACAAGCTTGAAATAGCACTGACTATCCACATGGAGGAGAAGGATGATCAACTTGAGCAAGGGTCCCCACATGGTGATATCATGTAGGCAAGAGTATGGGTTAGTACGTTTGAATGTGCTAAGTATGTGGGGTGAAATGCAATAAGAGATAAGCTTTATAATCTGCATGTGTAACAATGAACAATGGGCATGATATATCAATATGACATGTGTGATCAATGCATAAGTAAATCATGCTTAAGTAACCCATGCCCATATAGAATATCATATGTCTAGAAGAAACTAAGCTAGCTATTCAAGGTATAAACCCCTTAGTGGTTGTGTGGTATAAACCCTTCACCTGGTTGATGATAATCACACCTTATCAACACGGTGAAAAAGTATAAACCCCTCGCATGGTTGGTGATAATCACACCTTATCAACATTGTGACAAAGTATAAACCCCTGGCATTGTTGATGGGTATAAACCCCCAACATGGTTACCCGGGCTCTTGTCCCCCTAGATCGCATATGGTCTAATACAGCACTTTGTGCAGAGTATATCATATGCATAAGCTCCTTTCATGATCAAATAGTTAATAATATCATATATATATA